>SRZU01000060.1:0-230050 GCA_013183765.1 Fusarium xylarioides
CCCTAACCCTAACCCTAACCCTAACCCTAACCCTAACCCTAACCCTAACCCTAACCCTAACCCTAACCCTAACCCTAACCCTAACCCTAACCCTAACCCTAACCCTAACCCTATAATCTAGGTAATAGTAGTCTAGTTATTATTACCCCCTACAGCTCTAGCCCCTCTCTTGCCTCTCTTCCCTAGCCTTTCTCCTTCCTAGCCCCCCCCTTCTGCATCCTCTGCATCCTCTGCATCTTCTGCATCCTCTGCATCCTTTGCATTCTCTGCTTTGCCTTACTAGCTGCTACTATTAATATAAAAGTAGTAAATAGCTCTCTTAGGCTTAGTAAAGAAGGTCTATAGGTATATACTAGCTTAAAGTTCCTTTTATATTCTTTTCTTCTTTACTCTTATATTATACTTATTATTAAGGTAGTTTTATAAGCACTTTTAGCTTAGCGTTAAGTAGCCTATATACTCTAGCTAGATATAAGTAAAGCTTTAGTAGATAGGTAGGCTATTAACTAGCTTAGCTAGCCTAGCTAGGCTATACTAAGCTAGTAGCTTTTTCTTTAGCCCCTTCTCTGCTAATACTAGCACTAATGCTAAGGCCTAGTAATAGCAAATAAAGTCTTAGTATACCTTATAGCTAATATCTAAGTAGTAGTCTTATAAGTACCCTTCTAGGTTATTAATATATATTATATAGCTATAAAAGATATAAATTAGTAACTAGTATTTCTTATTATAGGCTAGCTACTTTACCTTTTTTATAATGCTGCCTTTTACTGCTTATATTAGTATTAGCATTATAAACCTAGCTATACTATCTCCTTTCCCTTTTTCTTTATATCTTTTACTTTTTCCTTTTATCTAAATACTTATTACTACTATAAAGCTACTCTTAGTATTATAGCTATTTAGCCTTTTAGTCTTATAGCTACTACTATACTTTCTTATAGCCTACTTAGCTTAATATTAGTTACTATATTAGCCTAGTTAGCATATATACCTTATAGTTTATAATAGTAATACTTACTAGAGTTAATAATAGTATATAATAGCTTATAGTAATAGTAAGCATTAAGCTAAATAGATATTAGCTAGTAGTAAAGGTAAATAGTTAGCCTTTTAAGTTATATTTTATTACTTTTATGTTTTTTCTTCTACTTACTAATCTATCCTTTTCCCTCTATATAAGTATACTAGCTTTAAAGTAGTATAGTAGGGTAGAGCATTTAATGCCAGTTTTAGGCTTACTAATTGGCTGCCTATAAGGTTAGTAGTTTACTATTAGTACTTTAGCCCCCTCTGCTGCTAGCGCTGGCTCTACCTAGCTAGGTTTTTTGCTTAGCAATTAGCCTGTGCTGGTTTAGCTGGTGTTAGCAGGGTTGGTACTTTGGCCTAAACTACTGACTGCCTAGCGGTTAGGCTCTAATAGTTAAGGTCTCTTTACCTACTGGCTGCCTCCCTATTACATTAATGCTTAGTGTAGTGTATCCTCTACTATAGGCTTATATTTTTCTATAGGAATTATATTTTTATTACTAATTGCTTTAGTATATTACTGTATTTAGTAATCTCGTTTACTCTTATCTTTTACTATACTATTAGCAGCTATTTTAATAGACTTACTTATTTAAAAGTTTATAACCCCTGAAATTTCCTAACGCAATTAATATTAGGGCTCCAATAGTCAAGGTCTCTTTACCTACTAGCTGCCCCCCCGTTACGCCGATGCCTGGTGCAGCGTATCCCCTACCGTAGGCTCATATTCTCCCGCAGGAACTATATTTTTATTACTAATTGCCTCAGTACATTGCTGTGTTTAGTAATCTCGTTTACCCTTGTCTCCTACAGTGGGGGGCAATAAGTTTGAGTCTAAACTCAAGTACACGCGCTACAACTAACCTGATTGAGAATAAGATACTCCCATAGAAATATCTCAATTAGGAGTGATAATTGCCTAATTAAGCTTGCTACGTGCTTAATAAAGCTAAAGCTCTATTAATGGGAACTAAATTACCCCAAACTGATACTTCAGCCTGGATTCAAACTTATTGCATCCCACTGTACTGTACTGTTCAGCATAGCAACTGAAAGATATGCCGCTTACTTTACGATAAAAGATCTATCCTAAAATGGTATTTAGAGCCGCTAGGCGTGTCAACTTTATCTATCCTTCCGTTAACGTTACATTTATACCTATAATAGTTACTTTGTTAGTGTTAGTTATCGGTGACCGGTCGTGCCGTGCCGGGTGGGGTAATGGCGAGATATTTTTATATGCGCCTGAGACTGCTTGATAGAAATTAGAATCAGGCTGGTACAGTGGGATGCAAAAAGTATTCGCAGGTATGCAGCTAGGCCCTGGCTTCTCCAGTTACTAGCTTAGGTTAGCTTAGGTACCTGATACTATGTTATCTGCCTGATATAGGTGTAATATAAGGTATTGAGGACCTGACAAGCTACCCCTGACTAGCTTCCGAGCATTAAGTCTATCTGTACACCTGCGAATACTTTTTGCATCCTACTGTAAAGCGCCTGCTTATATTAAAGCGCCCACTCGTATTAAAGCGCCTGCTCGTATTAAAGCGCCCGCTCGTATTAAAGCGCCCGCTCGTATTAAAGCGCCCGCTCGTATTAAAGCGCCCGCTCGTATTAAAGCGGCAAGCGGTAGTCGGCTTCAGATGTGAGTCAAGTGCCGAGAACTTGTTGGCATCAGTTAGCACTCGATAGGATACAGTGGGGTGCAAAAAGTATTCGCAGGTGTGCAGGTAGGCCTTGCGCTTGGAAACTAACCAGGGGTAGCTTGCAAGGTTTTCTATACCCAAGGGCTCGCGGTATTCAGCCTAGCATATTGATAGCTAGTACCTAATTTCAGTTAAGCTACTAACTCGAGCGGCTAGAGGCTCCAAGCTTGACCTGCGAATACTTTTGCACCCCACTGTAGGGGTAGAAAAGTCAGTATATCCCTCGCTGTGTTTATTTTAAGTTTTTGAGCTGACCGGGGACCCTTGCAGCGGCCGCCCTGGCAGGACATAACTCTCTGGACCGACATCTGTACCTTTACTAATAAAGTTAATTTTATTAATAAAGTTACTTTAGCTTATAAAGTTACTTTTATTTTAACTTTAAGTTATAGGTAATTGTTTACCTTTAATTAACTAATTTAAGAGTTTTTTTAATGACTTAACTTTATATTATTAATATAAGTATATAAACAAGACCCCTCAGTCTATTACATAGAATTATTCTTCTTTTAATGTATAGCTTAAGTTTACAAACTTACTTATCTTAACAATACCTAAACACCTGCTGCAATTCCCAGTCACCTTGGTATAGTCTTGCTACCAAACTTTTTTCTTTAGCGTTCTGGTTGTTACTTTTACTCCCTTTTCACGCTCCTACTAACCTATATAGTCTCTGCAATTATGAAACTACTCGCACTATTGGCTCTCACGTCACCATTAGTCAGCGCTGATGTCGGAACTGCCAATATTCTCAACGGGCCGCCCTTTACCCCTACGGCTTGTTTTGGCAATGACGTAAGCCAGTTCCCTGCTGGTAACTTGTTTGCGGCTGCTGCAGACGGAATATGGGACAACGGGGCCGCTTGTGGCAGACGGTATAGGATCATATGTCTAAGCCCAAGACCGTGTAAGAAGAGTGGTGTCGTGGAAGTGAGAATAGTTGATCGAGCGAAAAATCATCGAGAGTTTGCAGGTGAAACCTTTTTACTAACCGCCGACGCATACAATACTATTGCGGCCGGGGGACGACGACGCTTAAATATCGACTTCTTACAAACTTGAGTACTTAGAGTTAAAGGTCAATGTAGCTAGTCGGTGTGTCCAATACGACGAGGATATCAAGTTATGTTATGTATATTTTTCGTCCGGGTGGCCGTAGGCCCCGTAAGTCCCCTACTGGGGCACAGGACGTGCTAAGCTAGAAAAATTGGAACCTATCTACACGCTAATTACAGAATACAATCCAATTCTGCAGACGAGTCGATAGACCACACACTATCCAGCATACAAGGGTGTGCTCAACTCAACGTATTTTAATATGTTGAATGGATTGACGATCAACGTCAACTCAACGTCAATCAATATCGAATACGGATTACATAAACATCAATCCATTTTGAGTTATCATTGATTGAATGGATTGAAGGTGGTGGATTTAGGGTAGCTGGTATTATGACTCATGATTCCTGAGGAGGTTTTGGCATCTTGAATAGGTTTAGTCCTTGCGATCCACCCTTCCTGTTACACTAACCTTAATATGATTTAGCCCATCACTTCGGGTTTTTTTCCCTATTGGATCAGTGCCGACGCGCTTCTTGATCGCGTTCTTCCGCGACCGTGATCCAGCTGGACGCTGTGAACCAGAAGGAATGGAGTCTACATCGCCCTCCATGAATGACGTTGACGTGTTATCTTCCTTAACACTTGCAGTGGCTTCTTTAGCGACACCAGCTCCCAGCCTGCAAGAGGAAACACCACATGAAGAAGTAGAACATCAGTACCTCTGGCGTTGCTTCCCGGATTACGTTTGGTCCCAACGCGTCCGAGATATGCCATCGTGGGTATGGGGTTTCGGGTATGATGTTGAGGATTCTTCTGGTGGCCAGCGGTGGGTCTGCAGGCGCTGCATCCAGAATAAGAATCCTAAACCCAGAAGCTTCGCGGAGAAGGGAATCCAGAATGCGAACGCCCATTTATTCAAGGGCCATGGAATACGCACTCCCCCTGGCAAGACGAAATCAGCCGCTGAGAAAAAAGCCGAGAAATTAAAGGCCAAGGATCAGAGGTCCATCGCCGAAGTGATGAAGCTCGATACGCGACTCCCGCGCGAACAAGACATTGCGAACAGTCTGGCCAAGGGTTTCGACCGCAAGCATTTCCAGCGCCTCCTACTCGAATGGATCATCGAGGAAAACCACGCCTTTAGCGTCTGTGAGCAAGGAAGACTACGCCAGATATTCGAATACCTCAGCCCACTTGTCAAGATCACGGATGCCAATATTACCAGGACAACCATCCGCCGCAAAGTTCTCTCGGCCTACGAAATGCACAAGGATAAGGTCGTCGCAGCGCTGAAGCAGTCATGCGGCCTGATTCACGTCTCCTTTGACGGATGGAAATCAGGCAACAGGCACAGCCTGTACGGGATTGCTTGTTTCTTTCGGGATGAGAATAGCCAGCTACACAAGCTGGCGCTTGGTGTACCGGAATTGAGAACTCGCCATTTCGGACACAACATTGCGGCTGAAATACTGGACGCCCTTGACGCCTATGGTATCCAGGATAAGATTGGGTACTTCACACTGGACAACGCGGAAAGCAACGACAAGGCCATGGAGGTAATTGGTGGTGAGCTCGGGTTCGTCGGGTCGAGGAGGCCTGGGCGCTGCTTCGGCCATACGCTAAATCTCTCGGCCAAAGCACTGCTATTTGGCCACAACGTCGAGGCTTTCGAAGAGCAGTTGTCAGGGGAGGATGGAGATAACGATGTTAGAGATCCAATATCATACTGGCATGAGCGCAAACGTCGGTATCCTCGCCTTTCACGAATGCCGCTGGACTTCCTTACGATCAAGCCGATGTCAGCAGAATGCGAGAGGATGTTTGCGGCGGCAGGGCGGATGGTGACGCCACTACGAAATCGGCTGGACGCGGACATTATAGGAATGTGTCAAGTGCTGCGATCGTGGTTACGGGCTAGGGTGATTAATGACCTGGATGTATTACTACTTCTTACTGAGAATAGTAGTAGTAATAGATAGAAGAAGGATTCTAGGTAGAGGTAAGATATAAATAAAAGGGGATAGAAAGTAAAAGTAAACTAGCTTAACTTAGAGATTAATAACTTTAATTAATATCTATTTAATTTAATTTAATAGATAATTAATTAATACTATTAAAAAGAGTAATTAACTAAATTAACTTACTGCTACTAAGCTATTTAGTTAATTAAATTAAGTAGTATATACTCTTAATATAATTAAGTAAAAAGTATTTTCTTTTCTTATTAATCTTTATTTAAAGTCTACTTTATATAGATATTAAAAAGTTAAAATATCTCTATAGTAATATATAAGATATAGCTAATAGAGTTTTATATAATAAGAGAATATAATATAATACTTATTTTTAGCATATTATAATATAAAGCATTATATACTATATTAAAAAATATAATAACTTTAAAATTAAGTCTTAAGATTATAGAGTACTATTACCTTAAACCTTATAATTTAACTAAATAAGTAGCTTTAATTTATAAGTATAAAAAAGATATTTCCTTTAGCCTTAATAAACTAAATGCCTTCTCTATTATTATTTAATTAAGGTAATTACTATTAAGGCTTTAATTTAAATAGATTATTTTAAAATAAGCTAAAAACCTTAAAATCTATTATAAGATATATTATTATATAATTAATATTAATAATAGTTAACTTAACTATAACTATCTAGTTAAAGCAGTTAATACTTATATATTCAGTTACTTAATAAAAATCTATAACTTTAAGCTTAATATTATATTAATTCTTTAATTCTTTTTAAGATATTATAAAATTATAAGAGAATATTTACTATATATTAATAAACTATTAATAATATTATAAGTTATTAAAGATTATTATTAGTATTAAGAAGATAGCTAAAAAATAAAAAATAAAAATATCTTATAATCTTTAGCTACTAAGTATAGCTACTTAGTATTAGTAAAGATAAAGCTAAAGATAAAGCTAAAGATAAGGCTTTTATTAACTATATTATAAATTAAATAGAGGCATTAAAAGACTTAATAAATTACCTAGAATAGAGTTAATGCCTATTAAGGTAATAATAGGCCTTTATTAATAGTATTATATTAGGTAGTAATAACAGTTTATACTAGCTGTAATTTATAAAGTTAAGATATATAGTTATAATAGTTAATTTAATAATATAAATATTATATTATAGGAATTAAAAGCTATTATAGTATAAAAGAGAAAAAGTAAAAGGGAAAAAAGGAGAAAAAAGGTAAATTAAAAAATAAAAGTTTTAGTATTAGGGGAAAAACTATAAATATTAATAGACTGAAGCTAGCTTAGTAAGTTAGTAATAGATTAAATTAAGTTATAAGGTAATATAGTATAGTATAAGGAATATAAATTAAAAGTAAATATAATTAATTAATACTTAGTTTATATAAGTATAGTATTAGCTTTATCCTTCTTATAATAAGATATAATAAGTTTAAATACCCTTTTAAGTATTATTAACTCCTATCTAGCTTATTTAGAGTTTAGCCTGCTTTTAATTTAAAAAAGGAACTTAATCTAGCTAATTATTATATTCTTATTAGCTATATAAAAGCTAATATATATATAGTAGCTAGCTTAAAGAGGTTAATAATAAAAGAAAATATATATTTAGTATTTAAACTTATTATATCTTACTATAGATTTACTACCTAGATCTATACTATTTATATAGTTATAAGAAGCTAAACTAAACTTATTAATAGTTAGGTCTTTAAAGGTATTAAATGCAAGAGATATTTAATTTAAAGGGGGCTTTAAAGCCTTCTATACTCTAACTGCAATTACCTATAAGCAAGGTGCTAAATAGTAGACTGCTATATGTAAGGCTAGAAATAGCCTAGTATTAGAGATAAAGTAAAGAATCTATTTATATCTATTTACTAATACTAAAGGTAAATAGATATAAATACTTATTTATAAAATAGAATATAGATAGGTAAAAGTAGGCTATATATAGATATAGATAAATACTTCTATTTATTACTTTAAATATAATATATATTAATTATTAAATAATTACTTTAATTACTTTATTACTTATCTCTTTTAGTAGCTTATTATATCCTTTTAGAAGTTTTATCTTTAACTATAACTTAACTATTTAAGTAATTATAATTATACTTATATTTAAATAAGTCTATTAAAAAGAAATTATACTATTAATAAAAGAAAATACTATTTTATATTTAGTAGCTATTATAAAAATTAATAAAATATTAATTATTATTTTTACTATATAAAAATACTTAAATTACTTAATAAATTAATATTTAAGTAAATTATTATACTTTAAAAATATATTCTATTTTATAAATTATTACTTTTTAAACTTATTAATAATTAATTCTTTTTTAAAATTTAAATATAATATAAGCTTATTTTAAAATAAGTTAAAGAGATTATATTTTTATATTTTTATAGCTATAAGAAGATTACTATTAATAATCTCTTATTAGATAAAAAGATCTTTATATTTTTCCTTTTAAAGTATTTAAATAAAATATTAAGCCTTATTAATTTAACTTTCCCTTTTACTATATACTTTTATTAAAAATACTTATTATATTTTAAAATAAAAAATAGTAATTATATAATAAATTAGTATTTTATTAAGCTTAATATAATATTTATTAAGTTTAGCTTATATAAAGTTAATATAAATAGAAAAATAGCTAAATTCTAGCTAATTTATTAATTCTATTTTAGCTCTTTTTAATATTAATAAGAAGAACTTATATATAATAGTAACTTATTAAACTATATTATATTATACTTTTATATTTTCTTTTTAAAGCTAAACTTAATAGTTACTTTTAAGCTTTAAAAAGTAAAAATTAAATATAATAAGAATATTATAAAATTAATTTAAAGCTTTTAAATTTATATTAATAAGAAAATCATTCTTTTTAAAATATAAAAGAAGTAAGCTTTTATTAAATTACTGTTAATACTACTGTTTATTGCTTTAGTATTAGTTATTATTTTATAAGATAAATATACTTAATTAAGTAAATTCTATTTAATTAACTATAGTCTTATTTTACCTATTAAAGAATTCTTTAACTTTTAATTATAAACTCTTTTTTATATATAGAATCTTTTTTATTTTATATAATTAACTTTATAGAATTTTTTAAGTAATTTTATTATATATAAACTCTAAATGCTATTTATAAAAAGCCTACTTATAGGTTAATAAAAACTATTATTATAAGTATAATAATACTTATAATTTAATATTTAAGCTAAAAGGTATTTTTTAATTTATAAAGGTATTATTTAGCTTTACTTATAGATTAAGTATTTATTAAGTATTATATCTCTTTTTAAAGCTACTTACTATAATAAGAGTTTTTAAGTAAATAGTAAAGGATATTATATTTAAAGATAGTTAAGCTAAATAGCTAATTATCTATTTAACTATTATAGCTAATTGCTTTTATTTATATAACTTCTTTTTATATTGTCTTATAAGTTATTTACTGCTAAAGGGCTATAATATTTCTATTATAAACCTTTTAGTAGTACTAATAGTAAGCAGGAAGGAGTTATATATACTATTAATAGATAGTAGTTACTAGCTACTAATTACTTAAATTTAATATCTTAATTATAATTAAGATTAGCCTTATTAATTTAATATAATTAAAGCAAAGAACTTATAAATAATCTAGATTTAGCTAGTTTTTTAATAATTTTATAATTATTAAAATAACTTTAAAAGATAAATAAATTAAAAAAGGTTAAAGTTATAAGAGAGTTATAAACTCTATTACTTAAGCTTTTTATAGCTTTTTAATTAGTTAAGTAATATATTTATTATAATTAAAGTTACTTAAAATACTATAGCTTAAAGGTAATCTTATTAATTAAGTTTATTAAGATTTTAATTTAGCTAAAGACTTTATAGTTAATACTTTTATAGCTATTATTAAAATACCTAAATTCTATTTATTAGTTATTACTAGGTTAAAGCTATAAAATAAAAGAAATAAGCTTTATAATTTTTTAACTTTAAATTAAAATTAAGCTAACCTTCCTATTTATTTAAATAGTAATATTTATAAGTTTTTTAAAGTAATAATAAAGCTTAATTATATATTTAATTATATAATATTATAATAGTTAATATATATAGTTATTACCTTTATTAAATTACTATTAATACTACTGTTTATTGCCTTAGTATTAGTTATTATTTTATAAGGTAAATGTACTTAATTAAGCAAATTCTATTTAATTAACTATAGCTTTATTTTATTTATTAAAGGACTCTTTAACTTTTAAGTATAAACTCTTTCTTATATATAGAATTTTTTTTATCTTATATAATTAACTTTATAGAATTTTCTAAGTAATTCTATTATATATAAACTCTAAATACTACTTATAATATAAAAGCCTACTTATAGATTAGTAATAACTATACTTATAAGTATAATAATATTAAAGATCTAGAGGCTATACTTAGTCTTTAGCCTACTAAGGTATAGATCTATTATATTTAAGGTGCTTAGCCTTTATACCTCTCTATTAAGTTACTTTCTATAGTAGAAGCTTCTAGTTAAGCAGCAGAGAAGCTTACATTTAAAGATAACTAGCTTTTATAACTAGTTATCTATCTACTAATTATAGCTAATTGCTAATAATTAACTAGCTTCTCTTTTTACTTTAATTCTTATCTCTTAGTATATATTTATTTATAAGGTAATAATATTACTATTATAGATATTTTAGAGGTAGTTATAACTAGTTAAAATAGGCTGTAAATATAGTTAATTAATACTTATTAGTTATGCATTAAGTAAGTTTAATATCTTAACTATAATTAAAATTAATATTATTAATTTTATATTAAAGTAAAGAACTTATATTTAATAAAGGCTTAATTAGTTTTTTAATAGTTTTATAATTATTGAAATAAGTATCTTTAAGGATAAATAGATTAGAAAAGGTTAAAGTTATAAGAGAGTTATAAACTCTATTAATTAAGCTTTTTAAAGCTTTTTAGCTAATTAAGTAATATATTTATTATAATTAGAGTTACTTAAGATACTGTAGCCTAAAGGTAACCTTATTAATTAAGTTTATTAAAACTTTAATCTAGCTAAAGACTTTATTATTAATACTTTTATAGCTTATTAAAATACCTAAGTCTTATTTATTAATTATTACTAGGTTAAAGCTATAAAATATATAGCTATTAAGAATAATATTAAGTATATTAAAGTAGTTCTTTTTAAGGTTATTATTTTATAGTTTATATAAAATAACTATTACTTTATTTAATTAATTAATTTAAATAATAAGATTATATAATTTTTTAATTAGCCTTCTCTTTATTTACTTATTAAAGTTATTTAAGTTAAAGTCTTTAAAAGCTTTAATATTATAAATAAAAGGTATAGTTATAGTAATAAGATAAAGGATATATTTAAAGTAATAAATCCTTTTAGCTATAAGCTTATATTACTTAAACTTATACTTTAATTCCTTTATAGCCTTATTATTATTTAAAGTATTATTAAGAATAAAATATTTAAGTTTATTATATTATATAAGCTTAAATTCTTTTAATATTATTATAATTATTATATAGATATTTTCCCTAGTATAAACTATAGTAATATTTAAGAGGCTTAATAGAATTTTTTAAAGCTAAAAAGTTTTATTATTAAGAAAAAAAGTATTAATAGAAAAGAAAAAATATTTATTTTAAGAAGTTTAACTATTAAATGTAATATAAACTTTATTAAAGCTTTATAGTAAAATATTAGTAATATAAGCTTTATAAGTATTAAACTTATAAATAACTTTAACTTAAATTATTCTATAAGTAAGATTTACTAAAGTCTTATAAACTAATAAATTAAAATAGTTAAAGAGTTTATAAAGCTTTATATACTTTAAAAGATAAAAAGATAAATTTATATTTATAATTTATTAAATAAGTAAGTATTAAAATATTACTTTATTAAATTAAGTAACTAGCTTATTATAAAGGTTGTTTTTTTTTTACTTCTTAAAGGTAAACTCATAAAAGTTATATTAATTTAAACTTCTATTTATATTAATAGTATATTAATAGTTAGCTAGTCTTTATAATTATAAACTAGTTATATACTATATAATATAATTAATTCTGCTTTTTATTACTACTAATATTATAACTTTAAGTCTTTAACTTTAAGCTTTTAAATTTATATAAAACTTAATACATTTTCTCTCTAAAACCTTATAATTACCTCTTTCTTATTTATTTTATAATATACTATCTCTTTTATCTTTATAATAGTTACAGTTTAATTTTCTTTAATACTTACTAGATTTAATCTTAAATAGCCTTAAACTACTTATTATATATATTATTATAAAAGGTATTAATAAATACTAGCTCTTTATAGTATATATATATCTCTTTAAGTAATTTCCCTTTTAGCTTATTTAGTTCTTTTAGCTTCTTAATAAGAAAAGCCTTTTTAATAGAAAGATCTTACTTATAAAAGTAATATATAAGTAAGAGGATCTTATAATTAAAAGCTATTAACTTTATATAGCTAGTATTATTTATTTTCTCTTAAATATATATAACTTTTATTACCTTATTATATAATTAGCTATAATCTTCTTTATTAATAATAACTTAATTAATTTTATATATTATATTATAGCCTTCTATTAAATAAGGCTTATTAGAATTAAGCTTATTAAGATTAAACTGTAAGCTTCTTTTAATAATAGGTATTATAATAGTATAGCTATAATGTTATTAGCAGCTGTAATTAAAAGGTAGGTTAAATAACTTTAATACCAAATCACAGCTTGTAGTGCAAATGAAGGTATTCAGAAGGGTATAACAGGTCAATTCTAAGAGTGGGCCTTAGTGATGTAAGGTAAATACCAAGGACCAGATTAACTATAACTTGCTATTCAGGAGAACTGTAATTCTTATGCATTATATAGCTAGCCTCTAAAGAAACCTTCTAGTTATCCTTAACTATTCTATCATTATCTAATATATATATATCCTGTATTAATTAATTCCCCTAAATGATCTTCTTTAGAATCTTCTTTATTTAACTGCTTCTTTACAGTCCTTTATTAGCAAATTGCTTAGGATGCTTCTTATAGAAGGACTCTACAAGCTCCTCTAATATATCTGCAGTCTTTACCTACTAGTTATATTTAAGACCTTATCCTTTCTATTAAATAAGAAATCCTTTAAAAGGAATAGTATTTCTTTTAAGGCATTATATTTATCTTTTAATAATAAAGTTAACTTTATAGCAATTCTTATTAATAGGTTCTTCTTCTATAGCTTTAGGCTATTTATTAATAAAGTTATTAGCATGTACTAGAAGAAGATGCTTTACTAAGATAACTAGATAGATCTTCTACTAATTTAAAAGCTTTAATTTATAGGCTAGATTATTAATAACTTATTTAATGTAAAAGGGACTAGTTTACTGCTATAACTACTTCTTTAATGGCTTTTCTAGGAGATTATAGCCTTTATAAAGTTATAGATAGATATAATTGCCTTCTTTTAATATAATAGGATAATGCTTATTATTATACTAGCATTTTCCTTTTATTATAGTAAAATCTATTGCTAGTTAAGCTTCCCTGCAAATGACTTCTTAGAGATAGGAAAGACTTGCAATATCCTCTATAGAAGTAATAAGATTAAGAGTGCTCTTAGGCTTAAAGCTATAGAGGAATTTATATATACTTATCTTAGTTCCTGCATTATATGCTCTATTTAGATTCTACTAAAGTGCTAGGAAAATGCAAGATTAGTCTACTAAAGGGTTTTTAATGTAATAGAAGTATAAAGTAACTTTTACAGTTTGGTTTCTTCTCTTAGAGAGACTATTAGCTTCTAGATAATAGGCTATAGTTATAGCAAGCCTATATCTAAACTTGCTTTATAGCTTTTACTAGAATAGTAAAGTAAACTTTCTATTGCAATTAGAAATAATTACCTTAGGGATTCTTTAATCTGCTATTAATAGCATTTATAATAAGGTAATGGCTTAATTTTCTATACTATATATTAAGTATCCTAAGATTAAAAGATAATACTTGCTTGCTATATAGGTTACTATTATAAGCTAATTAAAGAGATTAAATCTTTTAATTGCCTATAGACTTCTAACTAAAGAAATAGGTAAAAGATTAGTAATAAAGTTAATTGTAATAGTATGCATAGGAGTAATAAGAGGATGAATTAGCATGTAATTTCTAATCCTTTGCTAACAGTTTATCTATCCTAGATAGCATATCTTGCAGCTATAAATATGCTTTTAGATTCTTACAGTTAGATTATATATTAAGAGTCTTAATAATTCCCTTATTATTCTCTTAGTTCTAAGATAATTCTAATCCTTATATACTATCTTTAGTATTTTATTAATTATAGCATGCAGAATGTATAGCTAAAGATATCTATCTATTTACTTATAATATAGAAGTCTATCCTTTAAGGTAAAAGGCATACTACGCTTTAAAGCAGATACTGCATTCTCACTATGTAATCAATTAGCGTTAACAGGCTTGTCTATAGTATTAAGAATTATCTTAAGAATAGGCAGGTATTTTATATTATTAATATACCCTTAGATAAACCTGTTCTTTATCTTATTAGATATAAGTAACTCTATGCCTATATATACATTATTAAGTGCTATATAGTTAGGGTAAAGTCTATAAGCATTGCTATTAGTCTCTAAAGCCTCTAGGCAACTAAGAGCATTAGGAATAAAGTTCTTTTTACTAGGAATGTAAAAGATATGCAGTTTATACTCTAAAAGATAAATTAAAGCATTAATAAGTTATCTATTTATATAATTAGTACTTATAGTATTTAATGTTATTTTCTTAATAATCTGCTTTATTACTAAGTAATTAGTAAATACAGTAAGTAATCCTTTAGATAATCTAATATATACCTTAAGTCTTTTTATTACCTAAACTAGTGCTACTATTTCTAGCTTTATTAGTCTATATCTTGTTTCTACTGCTATTAATATCTTACTAATAAAGTAAATAGGCATAATAATATTAGAGGGAATATAAGTACTCTCCTTCTAGATATATCTATCCTTTATATAATATAGGATAGCTTTAAAACCTTACTAAATGCTAGCATTAAGCTAGAGAAAGAGATGCTTCTTTAGATTAAGATAAACTAAACCTTTCTTAGAGGCAATCTGCTCTTATATAGTCTAAAAAGCGATCTTTTCTGCTAGCATAGGATTATAGTATATTATCTTAGTATATAACTTCCTCTTTCCTTTATTGCTATTAATGATCTTATTATTCTTCCTTCCTTTAGTTAAGAGGGCAACTTTATGCTTTTATAATAGCTCTATAATCTTTATATAGTAAGGAATAAGATGTTAAATATATCCAGTTACTTTAATATACTGTTTAAGAGCTGCAAGCTATTATAGAAACTCTAGCTTAGTAAAGGCAGTAACTCTTTCTGCTGTTATTAATAGTCTAAGGGTATTAACATAGAATCCTAGCATCTGCATGCTTAGATAACCTATCTAGCTCTTTATTAGAGAGATAGATAAGTTCTTAGAGATAAACAGTTTAAAGAGTATATCTATATATTAAGTATACTTTACAGTAAACTTTAAGAAGATTATAATATTATTAATAAAAGTGCAATAGAAACTGTAATAGAGGCATAAAAGTCTATTTATATACTGTTAAGTGTATGCAGGAGAGTTATAGAAGCCTATAGAAGTAACTGTAAATCTCTTTAGTCTTCTATAACTTATAATAGTAAACTTATTTTAATATTTTAATGTAACTTTAAATTAAAAGAAGAAAGAAGATGCATTAATTGCTAAGATATATATTATACCTTATAGAGCTATAATAATATCTTTCTATCTTAATAATAGATAGCTATTAAAAATCATAACTTTATTTAGAGTTTTTAAATTAACTATAGCTTAACCCTTAGGCTTTCTATTAATAATTCTCTAGATAATAAAGACTAAAGCTATAAATAGTATTAACTTAGTTACCTACTCTATTCATTTTTAATTATAAAGCTTATTAAAGATCTAGTTAATAACATTTTAATCTTTCAGTCTATAAGCATATAGTTACTAAGTAACTCTCTATTTATACTAGTTATTAATAAGAGATACTATTATTAATTTATCTTTAGGAATGTAAATAAGACCTAAGTCTATCTATAGAGTAGTATACTTAGTATATAGGTCTTAAGCCTACTTTATGAATCTAGAGCTATTATTATAGATATAAATTCCTTCTTAAGTTTTAATCTTAAGGAGATTTAGCTATCTCTAAATATATACCTAATATAGCACCTAAGGCAATTTTAGAATAGACTTGCAGATAATTAGCTCTAGTCCTCTATTAATAGAAGAGGCAAGAGCAAGCTTATCTAAGACTAATAATTCTAACTTTAGAAGCCTTCTAACTATTAAGAGTAATATCTTCCTCTTATTCTTCTTCTGCTGCCTATATAGCAGCCCTAACTCCTTAATATCTTAAAGAATTATGCTTCCTACATCTTATACTAGGTCTATAGTAGCCCCTATAAGGATTACTTCTAAGATAGATGTTAAGAAGCTATTTATAACCTAAGGAATAAGTTCTCTAGTAGTAATAGCACTAATTTCAGGAGTAAGATAAATCTTAGATGAAATTGCAACTTAATCTATTCCTCTAGTAGTCCTATCTAGTGCATTAGAGGTTATTAATCTGGCTATTGCTAATATAGTTAAGCTAGCAGCTTTCTATAAGCTAGAGAAGTATATTTAATCTTCTTTACATTCCTTAATGTTTCTTAATTTCTGCTTTCTTTAATATATAATATCTTTATTAGTATTATTTATAATTATAACTCCTAAAGCAGTACTTAAGTTTATAAAAGTATTAGAGGCTTTATTAATATAGCTGCTAAATATGTATATTCTTCCTCTAGAAACTTCCTTCTAAGTTGCTAGTATAAGATGTGTTTATCTGGCTAGAACTATTATTAGCTAAGCTACTGTTACTTATTAATTGACCTTCTAAGAAAGCTAAGAGATAGTAAAGGGAATAAAGAAGTTATCTAGACTAGTATAATGTAGATGTTTATTAGTTATTATAATATTAATACTATATAGTACTATCTATCTGTTTCTAAGTAAGGCCTTAGAAGATAAAGATAGCATTCTATCTTAAATCTAAGCTCTGCAAGTAAACTCTATATAGCTAGCATCTAATCTATTATAATAGATACTATTAATATAAAATGTAAATATTACTTACTTACTATATAGCTTTTTTACCTTATTATTAACTCCTTAAATGAAGATAGGTATTTTCTTCTTAATAGTATACTAAAGTGTTTATAACTATTCCCTAGAAATAACTAGCTTTCTGTACCTAGTATTAGCATAAATAGAAGCTATCTCTCCTCCTAGAGAGCTTATAGCATTAAACTTAAGATACATATAGTTGCTATTAACCTTATAAACCTGCAGTTAATAGTAAACACGCGCAGGAACCCTTCCTGTAGATGTAACTGTATTATTAACCTAAAGTGTAACCTCCTATATAACTAACTTCTTAGAATAGCTAGACTTTAAGTGTTAATAAAGCTTATTATAAGATAGAAAGTCTCTTTAATAATAGATATAGCGCTTAGATTTAGTAGGTACCTGCTTATTTACTAACTATATAGGACTAATATAAGACCTAGTAGCTCTATATTCTTATAGCATAGCCTAGCTAGAAAAGACTTAATAGCAGATGCTACAGGGGAATTCTTACATGATATCTACTAGCACTATACTGCCTATTATATAGCTAAAGTATACCTATTAAGAAGATATTAATTAAGAGGAGTAAATACTCTTACTATTGCTATTAGTATTAGCCCTATCTGACCTGAATTTATCCCCTTTATCTTCTAAGGCAGGATACTTCCGCTTAAAATAAACTTTCTTTTCCTCTTTAATATCCTAATAAATGTAGTTATTATTATGCAAGTAAGAGTAGTAATCTTAGTTATTACTATAATAATAATTACCTAATTTATTATTATTCTTCCTATCCTTTATATATAACTGTAATGTTTAGTTATTATAATATTAGTTATCTTACTTTAATTAGTTATATTTATCTTATTGCTTAGAGCTAGAGTATTTATTGCAAGGGTATTAATTAGATTAATTACCCTTATTTCTGCTTAAGTAGCAATCTAACTTATATTAGTATTTACTTCTATTACTTTAATTCTAGTAATAATAAAAGTATTTAATTATAGTTTAGCATTACTTATATTACTTAATAAATACTATTAGCAATATAGTTTCCTTAGGATATTTAAGAAAATATAAGATCTTAATATCTATCTAATTAAACAGTATAGAAATAATAGTATAATCTTTATTATATTTAACTTACTTAGCTAAGCTAGCCTTTTATTAAGCCTATTAAGTAAGTATAATGCTATAAAGAATAAGCTTAGAAGTAAATTAAGTTTAATAAAGATCCTCTAGGATCTCTATATTAAGATGCTTAAACTGTTTAGTAAGCTTTTAACTGAATTTATTAATAGGAAGATTAAAAAACTAGTTATAACTGGCTCTATTTAACTTAGATATTAGCTAGGCACTGGCTTTTTTAGTAAGCATTTTAATATAGTATTCTATAAAACTAAAGTTACTAAAATGCTTAAATAAATAGAGATGCTTATAGAATATATATATATTAGTATAGATTGTCTTGCTTATACTAGTAGTAATAAGGCCTTAATAATCCCTATTGCTAGGATTGTTAGGGTTAAAGATGCTAAGTATCTCCTTTTAAATCTTCTTGCTAGTATTGCTACCTATAGACTGCATAGTATTAATAGTAGTCTTGCATTATTATTGCATTATAATATTATTATTAGATCCTTTTAATAGATTATCCTGGGGCGCTAGCAGTCTGCCTAGCTATATCTCTAGAACCTCTACAAGATATAGATAATAAGCTGTAATTAGTTTTGCTTAATTCTACTAATTAAATGCATAGATATTAAACCTTTGCTGTACTTCCTCTTATTACTAGGGAAGATACTTGAGATATAAGAGCTTAGTGTAAGGGTATTTAATAAGCATATCTGCAATTAAAGACTTAAAGACCTAGCAACTTAGCATCTATTGCATTTATAGGGTTACATTGCTATCTTAAATGGTAAATGTATTAAGGGCTTAAATAAGGCAATATTCCTCTATTATTTAATAGAAGTGTACTCCTTATACAAGTATAGATTCATTCTTTGCAATTTAATTTATAATATTATCTTTTTATTCTCTTAGATTATAGAGAATAGAGCATTAACTAGCTTATAGTTATAATTGTAATTATTAAGGTAGAGAATTTAATTTATTATCCCTAGACTTATTATTATAATATAGCTAAGAAGGCAATAGATAAACTGTATGCTAATAACTTAGAGGTAAAGGAGATACTAAATGCTAAATATCATTGCAATTATTAAGAGACTTATCTTGCTGTTATTATTGCCTAGGATTAGAAGGGCTATTGTATTGTTAACCTGACTAATTGCCTGCATTATCTCTGTAATTAGATTGTGCCATTTTTGGCGAAAATGCGATTATAATAGCCTTAAAATGACTTTAGCATGCAAGGTGCAATAGAGTAATATTAAATAATATATAACAGTAGTTACATTAAAAGGTATATAACCTGTAGTTACTTAAATTACTTTAAGTAAGTAAAGATGTAATATACCTTAATAGTAATCTAATAGGATAGTAGCTCCTCCCTATCTAATAACTATAAGGAGTAGCTGCCCTTATACTAAAGACTATACCGCTTAACTAAGCTATCTTATACCTCTTAACTTTAGTTTTATCTTAGTGTACTACTTAGAGGGTCTTGCTTATAAATGTTAGATAGCTAAAGGATTTATCCTGCTTAGATTTCCTAGGAAATTTCTGCAACTAAGTAGTAGATCTAAGTAAATGCAGTTAAGGGACCTCTTTTTTAATAATATTAGTACTTTTAAATTAAAATCTTATATAAAAAGGCTAATTATTTAAGAAAAAGTAAGGCTATTATAAGAGTAAGTTAACTTTGCAAAAGAATGCATTAATAGAGATAATTGTGATTTATATGCACTAGTAATTACATAAGGTAGAGTATACTTTCTTAGGTAAATGCTAGAAAAGCTAAAAGTTATAGGTTTAAATTTAAGTATAAGGTAAAAATTTTACCTTTTAGCTTTTATTATAATATAATATACTACATAAGGGCAGGGATTAAGGGTTATAGGCACAGGCATGCGATTAATAACTTCTTAATTAATGCTTCTTAAGGGATTAAATGACTGCTGATTTTAGGTGTAATTTATGCTATTAAGGATGCTCTTAATAGCGCTTATATAGATAACAGTAATTAAGGTTATTAAGAGATTAATAAATAGTACTAAAGGTAGTAATAACCTTCTATAAGCTTAGAGGTTACTGAATAGTAGTTATAGTACTAATTATAGATAGTTAGGTACTATAGATCTTTTATAATTACTATTATTTAATACTAAATTACAGCTTGTAATATAAATGAAGGTATTTAGAAGGGTATAACAGGTTAATTCTAAGAGTAGGCCTTAGTAATGTAAGGTAAACACCAAGGACCGGATTAACTATAACCTGCTATTCGGGAGAGCTGTGATTCTCACGCATTAAACTTATTATATATTAGATAATTAAAGTGTAATATTATTTAAAGTAAGTTATAAGAGGAAGATTTAGCCTAGCTAAAGAGTAAATAAGGCTTTTTAGCTAGCTTAAGTATAATTAGATTTAAGCTATAATTAAAATAATTAACTTAATAATATTAACTTAATAAAGCTTTATTACTTAAAAAGTAAGTAATATTTAAATTATAATAGACTTTAAAGATATTTAAATATCTTTTAAGGCTAATATATAAACTTAAAAAAATAAAATAAAAATATTAATTTAAAAGTCTTTTTAATATATAGTATTTTACTTTTAATAGATTTAAATAGAAAATACTATATACTTTATTAAGGTAATTTTTAATATTTTAAGTATTTAATATAATATAAGCTTTTAGTTTATAAACTTTTTATTAAATATAATAATAATAAAGCTAATTAAATAGGCTTTATTTAATAGTAGCAGTTTTAGCTTAAATATTATAATTATAAGCTTAAAACTATTTAATAGCTTATTTAGTTTAAGTTAAGAAATTTTAATAGTTATAAATAGTTTAAGAAACTATACTTTAGTTTTTAATAGTAATTAAAGTATTAAGAGAAAATAATAAATTTAATTTTAGTAAATTTAATTAACTAAATAACTTTAAGTAATTATTTATATTAATTACTAATTAATTAAATAAGTTACTTAAAGTTAATATTATAATAAATACTTTATATTATTAAAAAGTTAAAATGTCTTTATAGTAATATATAAGGTATAGCTAATAGAGTTTTATATAATAAGATAATATAATATAATACTTATTTTTAGCATATTATAATATAAAGCATTATATACTATATTAAAAAATATAATAACTTTAAAATTAAATCTTAAGATTATATAGTACTGCTGCCTTTAACCTTATAATTTAACTAAATAAGTAGCCTTAATTTATAAGTATAAAAAAGATATTCTTTCTAGCTTACTAAAGCTAAATGCCTTCTTTATTATTATTTAGTTAAAGTAATTACTATTAAGACTTTAATTTAAATAGATTATTTTAAAATAGATTAAAAACCTTAAAATTTATTATAAGATATAGTATTATATAATTAATATTAATAATAGCTAATTTAGCTATAATCCCCTAGATATAGCAGCTAATTATTATATAATTAATTTTCTAATTAATATTAATAATTTTAATTTTAATTATATTTTAAACTTATATATCTTTCTTTATATTTAGAAAATTATAAATAAAGACTTACTATATATTAATAGATTACTGCTAAAGCAGTAAGTTAATTTTATAATCTTTAATTATGAAGTAAAGCTCTTTAATATATAAAATATATCTATCTTTATATATATTATAAATTAAATATAAGCCTTAAATAACCTTACTAATTAGCTAGAAGAGGGTTAAGACCTATTAACTAAGTAATAGGCTTTTCTTACTAGAATTGCATTAGCTAGCAGTAATAGTTTATACTAGAAGTAGTTTATAGAGTTAAAATGTATAGTTATAGTAGTTAAATTAATAATATAAATATTATATTATAGGAATTAAAGACTATTATAGTATAAAGGAGAGAAAATAAAAAGGAAAAGAGAGGAAAAAAGGTAAATTAGAAAATAAAGGTTTTAGTATTAAGGGAAAAACTATAAATATTAGCAGATTAAAGCTAGCTTAGTAGGTTAATAATAGATTAAATTAAGTTATAAGGCAATACAGTGCAGTATAAGGAATATAAATTAAAGGTAAATATAGCTAATTAATACTTAAATACTTTATATTATAAGTTAACTATATAGTATATTACTTAATATTTAAAAAGGGAAAGCTATATTAAGAGATTAATTAAAATTTATAATAAGCTTAAGGGAAAGGTAAAAGAGAAATAATTTAATAGAAGGTATTAGTAAGTAGTAAGGTAAGAGTACTAGTACCTTACCTTAAAAGGGAATTATATATTAAAAAAAGTTCTTTTACTTTTTATCTTTATTTTAGTATCTATTTACATTTTGCTTATATATTTAATAGTAAGATAAATAGATAAATAATTTATATAGCCTTTTAGTAAATAGATAAATATAAATTTATATTTATTTATATTTATATTTTATTTATATTAGTAAATAGATTTCTTACTTTACTTTTAGCTATTAACTAAAATATTAATATAGTCTTTAGCTAGACCTTTAAAGAAGCTTATAGGTAAAGCTAATATATAAATTACTTACTATCCCCTGTTTATACTAATAGTACACTAATGTTTAGCTAGTCTTTATGATTATAGACTGATTACATGCTGTATAGCGTGATCAATTCTACCCTCTATTGCTGCTAATACTAATAGTCTTTGACTTTAGGCGCCTAAACCTATATAAAACTTAATACATTTTTCTTCTAAAACCCTGCAATTACCCCTCTCTTATCCATTTCGCGGTACGCCGTCCCCCTCGTCTTTACTGCAGAGTGATTCTCATTGCCCTCTTAGCCTGCTACCTGATGGCCTCAAGCTACTTGTTGTATAAGCTGCTATAAATAGCTATAATAAATTCCCTTTCCTTAACCTTTAGATCTATCCCTCTAAGCAACTTCTCTCTAAGCGCATTAAGTACCTTTATCTTAGCATTAAGGAAGCCTCTATTAACTAGCTTATAATAAGGCTATATAACCTTAAGGATCTTATAACTAAAGGCTACCTGCTTAATGCAGTTAATATTATCTATATGCTTCTAGGCCTTTAGGATCTCTATTGCCTTATTATATAGCTTATAATAGTTACTGCTGCTAATAGCTTGGTTAATTATATCCTTCATTTCAGTTGCATTAGGTCCTTCTATTAGATAAGGCTCATTAGGATTAGGAGTCTGCAGGCTTCTTCTAATATGCATCGTGACGGTGTAGCTGTAATGTTATTAGCGGCTGCGATCAGAAGGTAGGTTGGATGACTTACTGCCGAAGCGTGTTGGACGATTGAAGCGTGGTATAGATCGAGAGATATTTGAAGTGGGTTGCAAGAGGAAGATCTGGCCCAGCTAAAGAGCAAGGCTCTCCAGCTGGCTTAAGTGCAGTTAGGTTCAGGCTGTAATTAAGGCAGCTAACTTAATGATATTAACTTAATAAAGCTTTGCTGCTTGGGAGGCAAGTAATGTTTAAATTATAATAGACTTTGGAGATGCTTGGATACCTTTTGAGGCTGATATGTAAACTTAAAAAAAAAAAAAAAATAAATTACTTACTATATTCTTATAATTAAATTAATACTACTTATTATAATAATTATTTTTAATAAGAATAATATTATAATAGTTAAAAGATAATCCTTATATATAGTAATTTTATATATATTTTCTTTACTATTAATTAAATAAATTTAAATTAATATATTATATTTATTTTAATTCTTAGGCTAGCTTTATTATATTATAGCTAAGTAGAGTAAAATATAAAAAGTCTTATATATATTACTAGTATATTTTATATTTTTATATAATTAAAAACTACTTTATTAAATTACTATTAATACTACTATTTATTGCCTTAATATTAATTATTATTTTATAAGATAAATATACTTAATTAAGTAAATTCTATTTAATTAATTATAGCTTTATTTTACTTATTAAAGAACTCTTTAACTTTTAAATATAAACTCTTTTTTATATATAGAATTTTTCTTATTTTATATAATTAACTTTATAGAATTTTCTAAGTAATTCTATTATATATAAACTTTAAATGCTACTTATAATATAAAAGCTTACTTATAAATTAATAGTAATTATACTTATAAGTATAATAATATTAAAGATTTAACTTCTATTTATACTAATAGTATACTAATATTTAACTAGTCTTTATAATTATAAACTAGTTATATACTATATAGTATAATTAATTCTACTCTCTATTGCTGCTAATACTAATATTATAACTTTAAGTCTTTAACTTTAAGCTCCTAAACCTATATAAAACTTAATACATTTTCCCTCTAATTGCGTACTTGTAGTCTAAGACTATAACCAGTCTAGTCTTTATAGCAGCTGCAGTTTAGTTTTCTTTAATACTTACTAGACTTAATTTTAAATAGCCTTAAACTACTTATTATATATATTATTATAAAAAGCATTAATAAATACTAGCTTTTTATAGTATATATATATCTCTTTAAGTAACTTTCCTTTTAGCTTATTTAGTTCTTTTAGCTTCTTAATAAGAAAAGCCTTCTTAATAGAAAGGTCTTACTTATAAAGGTAATATATAAGTAAGAGGATCTTATAATTAAAAGCTATTAGCTTTATATAGCTAGTATTATTTATTTCTTCTTAAATATATATAACTTTTATTATTTATTTCTTCTTAAATATATATAACTTTTATTATCTTATTATATAATTAATTATAGTTTTCTTTATTAATAATAGCTTAGTTAATTTTATACTTTATATTATAGCTTTCTATTAAATAAGGCTTATTAAGATTAAGCTTATTAGAATTAAACTATAAGCTTCTTTTAATAATAGGCATTATAATAGTATAGCTATAATATTATTAGTAGCTGCAATTAAAAGGTATATAAGTTAAATAATTTACTATTAAAGTATATTAGATAATTAAAGTATAATATTATTTAAAGTAAGTTATAAGAGAAAGATCTAGCCTAGCTAAAGAGTAAGTAAAGCTCTCTAGCTAGCTTAAATGCAGTTAAATTTAAGCTATAATTAAAGCAATTAACTTAATAATATTAACTTAATAAAGCTTTATTACTTAAAAGGTAAATAATATTTAAATTATAATAAACTTTAAAGATACTTAAATACCTTTTAAAGCTAATATATAAACTTAAAAAAATAAAATAAAAATATTAAAGATTTAAAAATTATATTTAATCTTTAGCTTATTAAGATATAAATCTATTATATTTAAGGTATTTAGCCTTTATATCTTTTTATTAAGCTATTTTTTATAGTAAAAGCTTTTAGTTAAGTAGTAAAGAAGCTTATACTTAAAGATAATTAGCTTTTATAATTAATTATTTATTTACTAATTATAACTAATTACTAATAATTAATTAGCTTCTCTTTTTACTTTAATTCTTACCTTTTAGTATATATTTATCTATAAGGTAATAATATTATTATTATAAATATTTTAAAGGTAATTATAATTAATTAAAATAAACTGTAAATATAATTAATTAATATTTACTAGTTATATATTAAGTAAGTTTAATATTTTAATTATAATTAAAATTAATATTATTAATTTTATATTAAAGTAAAAAACTTATATTTAATAAAGGCTTAATTAATTTCTTAATATTTTTATAATTATTAAAATAAGTATCTTTAAAGATAAATAGATTAAAAAAGATTAAAGTTATAAAAGAGTTATAAGTCTTATTAATTAAGCTTTTTAAAGCTTTTTAGCTTGTTAAGTAATATATTTATTATAATTAAAGTTACTTAAAATAGTATAGCTTAAAGGTAACTTTATTAATTAAGTTTATTAAGACTTTACTTTAAAGACTTTATTATTAATACTTTTATAGCTTATTAAAATATTTAAATTCTATTTATTAGTTATTACTAAGTTAAAGCTATAAAATAAAATAATTAAAAACTAAAAAAGCTTTATATATTTAAAGCTTATTAAATTAAAAAGCCTAGCTAATACTTATTATAAATAAGTAATTTTTATAATTTAATAACTTAAATAAGATACTTACTTAGTATTTTAAATATATAAAATATAAAGTATTACTATAAACTTTTTATTTCTTTAATTTATTTAAGAGTTAATTATATTAGTAAAAACCTAGCTAGCTATTAGTTTAAGTTTAAAGTAAAAAAAAACTATATAAAGAGTACTAAAACTAAATCTTAATTAATCTTAATATTAAGTTAATATAATAAAAATATTTTATCTTCCCTTTTATTATACTAAAAGTTAAAAATAGAATTTATTATAATAATTCTATTTTTATAGTAACTTTATTTTTAATATTAATTCTATTTCTTATTCTTTATTATTAGTAATTATAAAAAAGACTTATATTATTTTATATACTTAAGCCCTTTTAGTATATAACTTATACTATCTTTCTCTTTAATTATAAAGTTATATTAAAAAATTAGCTATTAATAAAATTAACTTAAATCTATCTTTATATAAGCTTAAAGAGAAAGCTATTATTTATTAATAAATACTAGCTTATTAAATAAATAAGTACTTATAATAATTAATAAAAAGTATAATATTAACTAGCTAGCTAGATTAAATTCTTATAGTAAGTAATATTTTAAAAACTAGATATTAAATGCTAAGTAATATTAACTAGAAGTAGAAATAGCTTATTTAAACTATCTTTTTATTACTTATAAAGACTATTATAGTACTTTATAAGCCTATATATACTTTATATACTTAGAATTATCTTAAAATATATTAATATAATTTTATAAAATTAATCTCTTTCCCTTATACTTTTAATAGAGTATTAATTAAGTTTAAATCTTTTAACTACTTATAGTAAAATAAATCTAATAATCTTATAATATTTTCTTTAAAGTAAAAACTTAATCTTTTAAAAATATTTAGTATTTTTAGCTTTAATTAAAAGTTATAATACTTAAATAATAAAAATAAATAATAAAAAGTAAAGTCTTTATTAAATTACTATTAATACTACTGTTTATTGCTTTAGTATTAATTATTATTTTATAAGGTAAATATATTTAATTAAGTAAATTCTATTTAATTAATTATAGCTTTATTTTACCTATTAAAAGACTTTTTTAACTTTTAAATAAAACTCTTTTCTTATATATAGAATTTTTTTTATTTTATATAATTAACTTTATAAAATTTTCTAGGTAATTTTATTATATATAAACTTTATTATTTAAGTTTAATATCTTAACTATAATTAAGATTAATGTTATTAATTAAATAAAGTAATTAAAGTAAAGAACTTATAAATAACTTAAACTTAGTTAGTTTTTAATAATTTTATAATTATTAAAATAACTTTAAGAGATAGATAGATTAAAAAAGGTTAAAGTTATAAAGAAGTTATAAACTTAGCTAGGCTTTTTAAAGCTTTTTAGCTAGTTAAATAATATATTTATTATAATTAAAGTTACTTAAAATACTATAGCTTAAAAGTAATTTTATTAATTAAGTTTATTAAGACTTTAATTTAGCTAAAGACTTTATTATTAATACTTTTATAGCTTATTAAAATATCTAAGTTTTATTTATTAGTTATTACTAAGTTAAAGCTATAAAAAAATATATAAACTCTAAATGCTATTTATAATAATTTCCTACTTATAAGTTATTATAAATATTTACTATAAGTATAATAATACTTTAAATCTAGAAGCTATACTTATCCTTTAACTTATAAAAGTATAAGTTCTTTATGCTTAAAGTATTTAGCTATTATACCTCTTTATTAAGCTACTTTATATAGTAAAAGCTTTTAGTTAAGCAGTAAAGGAGCTTATACTTAAAGATAACTAATTAAAGTAACTAGTTATCTATTTACTAACTGTAGCTAATAGCTAATATTTACTTAACTTCTCTTTATATCTTAAATTTAATTTTAAAAGTTAAATTAATTTAAAAGAAAGTAATATTAATATTATTAATTAGTTAGTTATTATAATAGCTAGTAAAAATAAGCTATAAGTATTATTAATTAATAGTTACTAGTTATTTAGGTTTAATATCTTAACTATAATTTAAAGTTAGTATTATTAATTAAGTTTATTAAGATTTTAGTCTAGCTAGAGACTTTATAGTTAATACTTTTATAGCTATTATTAAAATACTTAAGTTTTATTTATTAATTATTACTAGGTTAAGGCTATAAAAATAAAAAGTAAAGTAAAATTATTTTATTTTATTAAAAGAAAAGATAAATTTATATAAAAATTTAGCTTTATATTAATAAGTAAAAAGAAAATATAAGAAAATAAAGTATATTTATAAATAAATTACTTATTTTAAGCTTTTACTTAATTAAGCTAGTTAAAATTATTAATAAAGTTATAAACTTTTAGTATTTATATAATATTTATTATTAACTATTTTACTATTATAATATATAAGAGATTAATTATTTAAGTACTTTAAGCCTAGCTAGAATTCTAGTAAAAGTAATTAATTTATATTAACTTTATATATAATTAAATTAAAGCAACTATATAAAGGCTTTTTAATATATTTACTTATTTTCCTCTATTTATACTAATAGTATATTAATATTTAGCTAGTCTTTATAATTATAAACTGATTATATGCTATATAGTGTAATTAATTCTACTTTTTATTACTACTAATGCTAATAGTCTTTAACTTTAGGCTTTTAAATCTATATAAAACTTAATACATTTTTCCTTTAATAAAACCCTGCAATTACCCCTCTTTTATTCTAGATTTCGCAGTATGCTGTTTCCCTTATCTTTACGCGCTTATAGTCTAAGACTATAACCAGTCTAGTCTTTATAGCAGCTGCAGTTTAATCTTCTTTAGTACTTACTAAACCTAGTTCTAAATAGCCTTAAACTACTTATTATATATATTATTATAAAGGGTATTAATAAATACTAACTTCTTATAGTATATATATATTTCTTTAAATAATTTCTTTTTTAACTTATTTAATTCTTTTAGCTTCTTAATAAGAAAAACCTTTTTAATAAAAAAGTCTTATTTATAAAGATAATATATAAATAAAAGAATCTTATAATTAAAAGTTATTAGCTTTATATAGCTAATATTATTTATTTTCTTTTAAATATATATAACTTTTATTATCTTATTATATAATTAGTTATAGTCTTTTTTATTAATAATAGCTTAATTAATCTTATACTTTATATTATAGCTTTTTATTAAATAAAACTTATTAAAATTAAACTATAAGCTTTTTTTAATAATAAGTATTATAATTATTAAGACCTAATATTATATAAAGGTCTTATTATATAACTAAGGAATATATTATATTCTAGATGACTAATTAGGGCAAAATATATACCGAGATAATAAGAAAATTTAGGGCTTTCAATTGGTGTGCTTACCTAAGCAATATATAGAGAATTAAGCAAGTTCCACATATTAAAGTTTTTTCTATAAACTTTAAATATTTCTTACTAAGGAAAATATCAGTTGGAAAGTCATGTAACTGGGGTTATATAATGATTATATAATGAGGGTTACATATATGAGATTTTACCCCTCAGTTAGATGATTCATAACATACCACGAAAAACCCTATTTTCCTATTTAAGCTTTATAAGCATACTAAAGCCTAGCGCCTTCTAAATTAGGTAAAAAGTATATCTTATTTTTCTCTGAATTTTGGCGGTTTTTGTGATAGTCTTTTCATTATCATTGAGACTACTCCGCACTGGGAATCACAATGCCCGCTCTTCTAGAGGTCTATATAAGACCCAGGTTTTCCCACTCAGGGAACTTCTTTTAATGATTAGAGACTTATTAACTTTTCTATTACATAATATACATCATTAAATTCAGAAAAAATTGCTCTTCTCAACGAATTTACTTTTACCTTATACATCCTACCTTATGCCTATCTACAACACCGTTACAACCTTTTTCCCTCCTATTTCTACAGCCTCTTCTACACCTATTACAGTTATCTATCCTTCAACCTATATCAAATTCATAGGCTATTTTATTCAAGCCTTAACAATAATAGTATAGCTATAATATTATTAGTAGCTATAATTAAAAGGTATATAAGTTAAATAACTTACTGCTAAAGTATATTAAATAATTAAAGCATAGTATAAATTAAAAGAGTAGTATTTTAAATACCTTTTAAGGCTAATATATAAACTTAAAAAAAATAAAAAATACTTATTTATTTTATATATATTTATTTTATTTTTATAGTAAATAAATATTTATAAAAAGTAAATAAAAGTATATATAATAATTTATATTTTATATTAAAGAAATATTAAGTAAATATAATATTATTTAGCTATTAATATTTAAGTATTATTTAAGTTAAATTTATATATTTTTAATTATAATACTTAAACTATAAGTAATAAACCTTTATTTTATTAATATTTAATACTTTACTTATAAATCTTTATTATAATTAACTATAATAAATATAATTATAATAATATTTTTAAGAAAATAACTTATAAAAGTTATAATATAATTCTTTTAATTATAATAAAGTTATTATTAAAAATAATATAAAGTTATAATATTAATAAGCTAATAGTACTATATTCTTCTTAATAGATACTAATTATAATTTCTTAATAAATATATTTAAAGTTTTACTTAAAAAAACTCTACTTAAGGATTTTAATAAATTACTATTTAAAGTCTACTTATATAATATATTAAAGAAGTTTAAATACTTAATAATAAATAAAATACTTAAAATAATACTAAAATAAATCTAGTTAGATTTATTTTATTTTAAATATAAGTTTATTACTAATTAAATAATACTATTAATTTAATAACTTTAAGACTTATACTTTACTTATATTAATATAGCTTTACTCTTTAAAAAACTTACTTAAAATAGGCTTTAGAATACTATAAATTAAGTCTTATCTATTCAATAAGTATATTATATTATATATTAATTAAAGAAGTATAATAATAGAAAGTTAATTAGCTATTTTTATATATAAAGACTTAAATTAAAGTAATATATTAATATTAAATAGAGTTAGTATTACTAGTAATAGTATTAAGTTATAATTATTATATTTAAATATTTAAATTTTACTTAATAACTATATAGTATATATTATTAATTATATTTAATAAAGGCTTTAAGAGCTAATAGCAGTATTATAAACTATATATAAAAGGGACTTTAAGACCTTATAGTACTTATAACTTTAATAAATATTATTTAAATTATTATCTTTTAAGCTAGAATACTTAATATCTAGAAAAGAAAAAAAGTTCTTTTTATAATATTAAAATATTAGCTTATTAAGACTATTTTTATTCTTTAAATCTTTACTACTTATTTTTTTTTTTTTTTTTTAAGTTTATATATTAGTCTTAAAAGGTATTTAAGTATCTTTAAAATCTATTATAATTTAAATATTACTTACCTTTAAAGTAATAAAGCTTTATTAAGTTAATATTATTAAATTAGCTGCTTTATAACTTAAACCTAACTGCATTTAAGCTAGCTAAAAAGCCTTACTTACTCTTTAGCTAAGCTAAATCTTTCTCTTATAATTTACTTTAAATAATACTACACTTTAATTATTTAATATATAGTAAGTTATTTAATTTACCTTTTATATCTTCTAATTATAGCTACTAATAATATTATAGCTATATTATTATAATACTTATTATTAAAAGAAGCTTATAGTTTAATCTTAATAAGCTTAATTCTAATAAGCCTTATTTAATAAAAGGCTATAATATAAAGTATAAAATTAATTAAGCTATTATTAATAAAAAAGATTATAATTAACTATATAATAAGATAATAGAAGTTATATATATTTAAGAGGAAATAGATAATATTAGCTATATAAAGCTAATAGCCTTTAATTATAAGATCCTCTTACTTATATATTGCCTCTATAAGTAAAACCTTCTTATTAAAAAGGCTTTTCTTATTAAGGAGCTAAAAGAACTAAATAAGCTAAAAGGAAAGTTACTTAAAAAGATATATATATACTATAAGAAGCTAGTATTTATTAATACTCTTTATAATAATATATATAATAAGTAGTTTAAGGCTATCTAGGATTAAGTTTAATAAGTATTAAAGAAGATTAAACTATAGCTACTATAATATATAAACTAAACTAATTATAGTCTTAGACTATAAGTGTATAAAGATAAGGGGGATAGTGTACTGTAAAATGGATAAAAGAGGGGTAATTATAAGGTTCTATTAGAGGGAAAATGTATTAAGTTTTATATAGGTTTAAGAGCTTAAAGTTAAAGACTATTAGCATTAATAGCAATAAAAAGCAGAATTAATTATACTATATAGTATATAACTAGTTTATAATTATAAAGACTAGCTAAATATTAGTATACTATTAATATAAATAGAAATCTTTACTATTTATATTATTATCTTTAAATTATATAGTTTTATCTATTTATAAGAATTTATAATATAAAAGATAAAGTAATAATAATATAAAAAATACTTTAGTATTAAAACTAAACTTAGCCTTTATAGCTTTAAACTTAATATAAATAAATATACTGCTTATATTATTTAAGACTTATTTTTAATATAATTTATTAGAGGATTTTATAGGAAATAGAGTATAAACTTTAAGAATAGCATTATAATATAACTTATTAATAGGTATTTTATTTTTCTAGATTAATACTTAAATTACCTTAATAAAGTAAGCAGTTTAAAAAGAGTATATATTAATTAAAGGGAAATCCTAATAACTTTAAGAGCTATAATAAATATTATAGTTAAAGATAGTATTAACTATTATATTACCTTATTAACTAGTTAGTTTAAGTTAAAGCTATTTTCTATTTACTATAACTAGATATAGCTAGCTTTTAAAGCTAGTAAAAGAGGTTATAAAATTAATATTTTAATACTTAATAAAAGTATTTTTAACTAAAAAGTAATTTATCTTATAAGATTACTAGCTTAATCTAGCATTAATAAGGTAAAACTCTTTTAACTTATTTAGCTAAGTTAAAGCAGTATATACTTAAGTTAAAGATACTACTAATATAATATTTATACTAATAGTAGTTTTTAACTTAATTATATTATATTTAGTAGTAGTTAAATCTATATATTAATTATTAAAACCTTTTACTTAAAAAGAGCCTTATAGCTTTAATAACTTACTTAAATAATTTAAAATATTAGTATATATTATATAAAATTATAAATTATTAAGTTTTTAACTTATATTATTTTTATCTTTAGTATTAAACTTAATATTAAAGAAAATATAAATTATTATATTTTTAAATCTTCTAAAAGCTAAATATACCTTCTTATTATATAAAAATGCTATTTTTAATTAAAAGGTAAAAGAAATAAAGCTTTATAATAGCTTTTACTACTTAGAGTTAATAATTAATAAGGTTATATTTAAGTTATATTATATAAAGAGAAAACTTTATTAAATTACTGTTAATACTACTGTTTGTTGCCTCGGCATTAGTTATCATTTCACGGGGCAAATATGCTTAGTTAGGTGAATTCTGTTTAATTAACTATAGCCTTGTTTTGCCTGCTAAAGGACTCTTTAACTTTTAGTTATAAACTCTTTCTTATGCATAGAATTTTTTTTATCTTATACAATTAACTTTATAGAATTTTCCAGGCGATTCCATTGCGTATAAACTCTAAACGCTGCCTATAACACCTACTTACAGGTTGTTGCGGATATCTGCCACAAGCATGGTAATGCTCTGGATCTAGAAGCTATACTTATTCCTTAACTTATGAGGATATAGGTCCTCTGTGCCTAAAGTGCTTAGCTGCTGTACCTCCCTGTTAAGCTACCTTATGTAGTAGAAGCTTCCAGTTAAGTAGCAAAGGAGCTTATACTTAAAGATAACTAGCTAAAGTAACTAATTATCTATCTACTAACTATAGCTAATGGCTAATACTTGCCTAGCTTCCCTTTATATCCTGAATTTAGCTCTAAGGGTTAAATTAATCTAAAGGAAAGTAATATTATTACTATTAATTAGTTAGTTATTATAATAGCTAGTAGGGATAAGCTGCAGGCATTATTAATTAATAGTTGCTAGTTATGCATTAAGTAAGTTTAATATCTTAATTATAATTAAGGTTAGCATTACTAATCTTATATAGTTAGGGTAAAGAACTTACATTTAATAGAGGCTTAGTTAGTTTCTTAACAGTTTTATAATTATTAAGATAAGTATCTTTAAGGATAGATAGATTAGGAAAGGTTAAAGTTATAAGGGAGTTATAGATCCTATTAATTAGGCTTTTTAAAGCTCTTTAGCTGGTTAGGTAATGTATTTATTATAATTAGAGTTGCTTAAGATGCTATAGCCTAAAGGTAACCTTATTAATTAAGTTTATTAAGACTTCAGTCTGGCTAGAGACTTTATTATTAATACTTCTATAGCTTATTAAAATACCTAGGTCCCATTTATTAGTTGTTACTAGGTTAAAGCTATAAAAATATAAAGAGAAAAAGAGTTAAAAGGCTTAGTATTTATAGTATAGCTAAATTAAAAATAAAGATAAATAGGTATTATCTAGCTTATATACTTATAGCTAAACTATATAGCTAAATAAGTCTTAGCCTTTTCTAGAAGTTAAACTTAGTGCTATCTTAGTATTTATTCTTATTTTATAAAATTATAGTAATTTAAATAAAAAAGGAAAATATATAACTGCTTCTCCTTTATACTAATTACTTTACTGCTAGGCTATACTTCTTATATATTACTAAAGATTTATACTACTTACTAGTAAGGTAAAGTTCTTAGAAGTACTAGCTTTTCTATTTAACTATAATAAAGCTTAATACTATATCTATATATATTAATTATTATAGCTAAGAACCTTTTAAGCTATTTAAAGAGCTTAAAATACTATTATAAATATTTTATAATCTTATAATAGTAAGACTAATAGAAGTTATATATATAAAATACTAATAGCTTACTATAAAGTATATATTTCTCTTTTTTTTTTTACTTAATTATCCCTTTTAGTATACTAACTTATTTTATTTTTAAAGCAATTAAGCTATTATAATTTATATAAAAATAAATAAATTAAAAATTAATAAAAAGTAATTAAAAAACTTCTACTTAAGTAATAAGTAATCTTAATAACTCTTAAATAGGAAATTAATAACTTAAACTTAATTAAGTAACTTATAATTAAATACTTTATTTATACTATTTACTAAAAGAACTAATTAAAGAGTAAGTTTATATTAAAGACCTTTAAAGTAATTTATATTAAATTTAAGAAGTAGGTTTAAGATAGTACTATTTTCTATTATATAATAAAGAGTATTAATAAGCTATTATAGTATTTTTACTATTAAATAGATATAAATTAAAGGCTTTATAAGAGAAAATATTACTATAAGATACTTTACTATTACTTAAAAAGTATTATATTACTATAAAATAGCTTAACTTAAAGAATAATCTCTAGATTATTAATATTATTAAATTCTAAGAGAAGAGAGTAAAAAAGAAAACTATATAAAATATAAATTAAAGTTAATAATATTATAAAATAAAATAAAAAATAAATACTAGAATATACTTTATTTTCTTTATAACTAGGTATTAGAAGTAATATAAGTATTATAAAGTTAATTAATCTCTTTAGTAAAAGAAATTTATTTTAAATTAAAATAATAATATTATAAAATAAGCTAAGTATTAATTAGTAGTATTTACCTTTAATTTATATTCTTTATATTATACTATATTACCCCCAAGTATTAATTAGCTATATTTACCCTTAATTTATATTCCCTATACTATACTGTATTGCCTTATAACCTAATCTAATCTATTACTAACCTGCTAAGCTAGCTTCAGTCTGCTAACATTTATAGTTTTTCCCTTAATGCTAAAACCTTTATTTTCTAATTTGCCTTTTTCTCTCTCTTTCCCCTCTTACTTCCTCTTCTTTATGCTATAATAGCCTTTAATTCCTATAATATAATATTTATACTACTAAATTGACTACTGTAACTGCGCATCTTAACTCTATAAACTATAGCTAATATAGACTGTTGCTGCTGCCTGATATAATGCTGTTAATAAAGGCCTGCTATTGCCTTAATAGGCGTTAACCCTGTTCTAGGCAATTTGCTAAGTCTTCTAACGCCTCTATCTGATCTGTAATGTAGTTAATAAGGGCCTTATCTTTAGCTTTATCTTTAGCTTTATCTTTATTAATACTAAGCAGCTATACTTAATAGCTAAAGATTATAAGATTAACTTGCTATATTATTAATAGTTTATTAATATATAGTAAGTATTTTCTTATAATTTTATAATACCTTAAGAAGGATTAAAAGACTAATATAATATTAAGCTTAAGGCTATAGATTTTTATTAAGTTACTAGATATATAAGTATTAACTGCCTTAACTAGATAGTTATAGCTAGGTTAGCTATTATTAATGTTAATTGTGCAGTAGTATATCTTATAATAGATTTTAGGGTTTTTAGCCTATTTTAAGATAGTCTATTTAAGTTAAAGCCTTAGTAATAATTGCTTTAACTAGGTAATAATAGAGAAGGCATTTAGCCTGCTAAGGCCAGGGAAAATATCTTTTTTATGCTTATAGATTAAGGCTACTTATTTAGTTAGAGTATAAGGTTTAAGGCAGCAGCGCTGTATAACCTTAAGACTTGATTTTAAGGTTATTGTGTTTTTTAGCATAGTGTATAACGCCTTGTATTATAATATGCTAAAAATAAGTATTATATTGTATTCTCTTATTATATAAGACCCTATTGGCTATACCTTGCGTATTGCTGCAAAGACATTTTAACTTTTTAATACTATATTACTTTATAATTTAATTTAATTTATTATTAACTTATTAAGCTAGCTTTAATTTACTAATATTTATAGTTTTTCCTTTAATACTAAAACTTTTATTTTCTAATTTACCTTTTTCTCTCTCTTTTCCCTTTTACTTCCTTTTCTTTATACTATAATAGCTCTTAATTCTTATAATATAATATTTATATTACTAAATTAATTACTATAACTATATATCTTAACTCTATAAACTATAGCTATTATAAACTATTACTACTACTTAATATAATACTATTAATAAAGGCTTATTATTACCTTAATAAGTATTAACTTTATTTTAAGTAATTTACTAAGTTTTTTAATACCTCTATTTAATTTATAATATAATTAATAAGAACTTTATTTTTAGCTTTATTTTTAGCTTTATTTTTATTAATATTAAGTAATTATACTTAGTAGCTAAAGATTATAAGATATTTATCTTTTTTATTTTTTAAATACCTTTTTAATATTAATAATAATTTCTAATAATTTATTATATTATTAATAGTTTATTAATATATAATAGATATTCTCTTATAATTTTATAATACTTTAAAAAGGATTAAAAGATTAATATAATATTAAGCTTAAAGCTATAGATTTTTATTAGATTACTAGATATATAAGTATTAACTGCCTTAACTAGATAGTTATAGCTAAGTTAACTATTATTAATATTAATTATATAGTAGTATATCTTATAATAGATTTTAAAGTTTTTAGCTTATTTTAAGATAGTCTATTTAAGTTAAAGTCTTAATAGTAATTACCTTAACTAAATAATAATAAAGAAGGCATTTAGCCTACTAAAGCTAGAAAAAATATCTTTTTTATACTTATAGATTAAGGCTACTTATCTAGTTAAATTATAAAGTTTAAAGTAATAGTATTTTATAATCTTAAGATTTAATTTTAAAGTTATTATATTTTTTAATATAGTATATAATGCTTTATATTATAATATATTAAAAATAAGTATTATATTATATTTTCTTATTATATAAAACTCTATTAGCTATATCTTATATATTACTATAAAGATATTTTAACTTTTTAATTATAAAATAAGTAAAGGAAGCTAGACTAAAGGTAATAATACTTATAGAAAAATAAAAATAGTAAATATAAAGGGATAAAGTATAAAAAGAAGTAAAGGTTAAAGATATATATTACTAGAGATAAAGGAGGTTTTTATCTTATATATAGGGAGTTATATAATATATAGCTAGGTAGGTGTTTAGCATGTATATCTTGCCTGTTTAGGCAGTACTGCTAAACTGGAGGTAGCAGCAGTGTGTTTATAATTACTTATTTAATTTAATTTCTTATTATTACTTTTTCTTATATTTATATAGCTATATTATAAATACTTAATAAGTTTTAAAAGCTAAAGTATTATATTTAATATAATCTTTTTTTATTTAGTTTTTATTATTTTATATTTTATTTCTTTTTAATACTAAATAATATTATTTAATATTACTATTAAAAACTTATATTTAATATAATTATATTTATTTAATATTAAAAGCTATTTAATAACTATATTACTATTTTTTAAAAGCTTTAAGTAAATTAAATTTATAATATTTTTATTAATATAATAATTAATAATATTTTATAATATATTATTAACTAGCTTCTATTTATACTAATAGTATATTAATATTTAGCTAATCTTTATAATTATAAACTAGTTATATACTATATAGTATAATTAATTTTACTTTCTATTACTATTAATATTAATATTATAACTTTAAGTCTTTAACTTTAAGCTCTTAAACCTATATAAAACTTAATATATTTTTCTTCTAATAGAACCCTGCAATTACCCCTCTCTTATCCATTTTACATTACAGTAGCTTAGTCTTCTCCAGTACCCTTTTAGCCTGCTCTTAGATAGCCTTAAGCTACTTATTATATAAGCTGCTTAGTTAAATAGCTATAATAAAGTTACTTTTATTAATAGTTAGATCTATCCCTTTAAGTAACTTCCCTTTAAGCTTATTAAGTTACTTTATCTTACTATTAAGGAAGCCTCTTTTAATTAACTTATAATAAAGCTATATAACCTTAAAGACCTTATAATTAAAGGCTACCTACTTAATGTAGCTAGTATTATCTTTATATTACTAGATTAATTTAATTTTTATAGCTATATTATATAAATTAATATAATTATTTCTATTAATAAATAGGTTAATTATAGGGATTACTTCTTAATAGTATTTTATCTAATATGCTCTATTATCTTAGGCTAGTTGCAGGCTTCTTTAGAGCATTATAACAGTATAGCTGTAATGTTATTAGCGTCTGCAATTAGAAGGCAGGTTAGATAACTTACTGCATATTAGATAATTAAACTGTATATTTAAAGTAAGTTGTAAGAGGAAGATCTAGCCTAGCTAAAGAGTAAGGCTTTCTAGCTAGCTTAAGTACAGTTAGGTTTAGGCTATAATTAAGGTAGCTAATTTAATAATATTAACTTAATAAAGCTTTACTGCTTAGGAGGTAAGTAATATTTAAATTATAATAGACTTTAAAGATACTTAAATACCTTTTAAGGCTAATATATAAACTTAAAAAAATAAATATTACTAATTAGTTTATATATTTATTAAAAGTACTTTATAAATATATTTAACTAAAGTATTATTTTATATTTTTAATAAATAAGTATATAATATTTATTATTAACTTTTATATACTTATTTATTACTTTTAAGTAATAATTAATAAATTATAATAATAAAATAAAATAAAGTAATAAATCTTATATTTTATATTATAAAATTCCTTTTATTATATTACTATAAACTTTAAATATAATATTAACTTTAAATAGAATTTTTAATTAATTAATAATTTAGCCTAGTAATAAGTAATATTATAGTAATATATAGCTTATAAAATTCTAAGTATATAAATAATTCTATTAAAATTATTTATAAATAATACTTAAGTTTATAAATAGTTAATTAAATAAATATAAATAAAAAGTAATTTTTTTATTTATTATTAACTATATAGCTTAAAGTTTTTAAGAAGTATTTAAAATATATTTTTATTAAATTACTATTAATATTACTGTTTATTACCTTAATATTAATTATTATTTTATAAGGTAGATATACTTAATTAAGTAAATTCTATTTAATTAATTATAGCTTTATTTTACCTATTAAAAGACTCTTTAACTTTTAAGCATAAACTCTTTCTTATATATAGAATTTTTTTTATTTTATATAATTAACTTTATAGAATTTTCTAGGCAATTCTATTATATATAAACTCTAAATGCTACTTATAATAGTCTTCTAGCTATAGGTTAATAGAGACTATTATTATAAGTATAATAATACTTATAATTTAGTATTTAAGCTAAAAGGTATTTTTTAATTTATAAAGATACTATTTAGCTTTACTTATAGATTAAGTATCTATTAAGTGCTATATCTCTTCTTAAAGCTACTTGCTATAATAAGAGTTTTTAAGTAAGTAGTAAAAGATATTATACTTAAAGATAGCTAGGCTAAGCAGCTAGTTATCTATTTAACTATTATAGCTAGTTGCTTTTACTTATATAGCTTTCTCTTATATTACTTTATAGATTGCTTGCTATTAAAGGGCTATAATATCTTTATTATAGACCTTTTAGCAGCACTTATAGTAAGTAGAGGGAGATTATATATACTATTAATAGATAGCAGTTACTAGCTGCTAATTACTTAGGTTTAATATCTTAACTGTAATTAAGGTTAGTCTTATTAATTTAATATTAAAGTAAAAAACTTATAAATAACTTAAATTTAGCTAGTTTCTTAATAATTTTATAATTATTAAAATAACTTTAAAGGATAGATAAATTAAAAAAGGTTAAAGTTATAGGGAAATTATAAACCCTATTAATTAAGCTTTTTATAACTCTTTAACTAGTTAAGTAATATATTTATTATAATTAAAGTTACTTAAAATACTATAGCCTAAAGGTAATCTTATTAATTAAGTTTATTAAGGTTTTAGTCTAGCTAAAGACTTTATAGTTAATACTTTTATAGCTATTATTAAAATACCTAGATTCTATTTATTAGTTATTACTAAGTTAAAGCTATAAAGTTTTAAAAAATATATATATATATATATATTTAAGTTTATATATTAGCCTTAAAAGGTATTTAAGTATCTTTAAAGTTTATTATAATTTAAATATTACTTACCTTTTAAGTAATAAAGCTTTATTAAGTTAATATTATTAAATTAACTACTTTAATTATAATCTAAACTTAACTGCACTTAAGCTAGCTAAAAAGCCTTACTCTTTAGCTAAGCTAAATCTTTCTTTTATAACTTACTTTAAATAATACTATACTTTAATTATCTAATATATAGTAAGTTATTTAACTTACCTTTTAATTATAGCTATTAATAATATTATAGCTATATTATTATAATACTTATTATTAAAAGAAGCTTATAGTTTAATTTTAATAAGTTTAATTTTAATAAGCTTTATTTAATAAAAAGCTATAATATAATATATAAAATTAATTAAGCTATTATTAATAAAAAAGATTATAATTAATTATATAATAAAGTAATAAAAGTTATATATATTTAAAAGGAAATAAATAATACTAGCTATATAAAGCTAGTAACTTTTAATTATAAGATTCTTTTACTTATATATTACTTTTATAAATAAAACCTTTTTATTAAAAAGGCTTTTTTTATTAAAAAGCTAAAAAAATTAAATAAATTAAAAGAGAAGTTACTTAAAGAGATATATATATACTATAAAGAGCTAGTATTTATTAATACTATTTATAATAATATATATAATAAGTACTTTTATTAAATTACTATTAATATTACTATTTATTACTTTAGTATTAGTTATTATTTTATAAGGTAAATATATTTAATTAAGTAAATTCTATTTAATTAATTATAGCTTTATTTTACTTATTAAAGAACTCTTTTAACTTTTAAATAAAACTCTTTTTTTATATATAGAATTTTTTTTATTTTATATAATTAACTTTATAAAATTTTCTAGGCAATTCTATTATATATAAACTTTAACTCCTGTTTATACTAATAGTATACTAATATTTAGCTAGTCTTTATAATTATAAACTAATTATATACTATATAATGTAATTAATTCTACTCTTTATTACTGCTAATAGTCTTTAACTTTAAGCTCTTAAACTTATATAAAACTTAATATATTTTCTCTCTATGTTAAGGCTTGAATAAAATAGCCTATGAATTCGATATAGGTTGAAGGATAGATAACTGTAATAGGTGTAGAAGAGGCTGTAGAAATAGGAGGGAAAAAGGTTGTAACTGTGTTGTAGATAGGCATAAGGTAGGATGTATAAGGTAAAAGTAGATTCGTTGAGAAGAGCGATTTTTTCTGAATTTAATGATGTATATTATGTAGTGGGAAAACCTGGGTCTTATATAGACCTCTAGAAGAGCAGGCATTGTGATTCCCAGTGCAGAGTAGTCTCAATAATGATAAAAAGACTATCACAAAAACCGCCAAAATTTAGAAAAAAATAAGATATACTTTTTACCTAATTTAGAAGGCACTAGGCTTTAGTATGCTTATAAAGCTTAAATAGGAAAACAGGGTTTTTTATAGTGTATTATGAATTATCCAACTGAGAGGTAAAATCTCGTATACGTAATCCTCATTATATAATTATTACGTGACCCCAGTTACATGACTTTCCAACTGATATTTTCCTTAGTAAGAAATATTTAAAGTTTATAGAAAAAACTTTAATATGTAGAACTTGCTCAATTCTCTACATATTGCTTAGGTAAGCACACCAATCAAAAGCCCTAAATTTTCTCATTATCTCGGTATATATTTTGCCCTGATTAGTTATCTAGAACATAATATATTCCTTAGTTATATAATAAGACCTTTATATAATATCAGGTCTTAACACTCTAAAACCTTATAATTACCTCTTTCTTATCTATTTTATAGTATACTATTTCTTTTATTTTTATAATAGCTACAGTTTAGTCTTTTTTAGTACTTACTAGACTTAATTCTAAATAGCCTTAAACTACTTATTATATATATTATTATAAAAGGTATTAATAAATACTAGCTTCTTATAATATATATATATTTCTTTAAGTAATTTCCCTTTTAATTTATTTAATTTCTTTAGCTTTTTAATAAGAAAAGCCTTTTTAATAAAAAGATCTTACTTATAAAAGTAATATATAAGTAAAAGAATCTTATAATTAAAAGTTACTAGCTTTATATAGCTAGTATTATTTATTTCCTTTTAAATATATATAACTTCTATTACCTTATTATATAATTAATTATAATCTTTTTTATTAATAATAGCTTAGTTAATTTTATATATTATATTATAGCCTTCTATTAAATAAGGCTTATTAGAATTAAACTTATTAGGATTAAACTGTAGGCTTCTTTTAATAATAGGCATTATAATAGTATAGCTGTAATGTTATTAGCAGCTGCAATTAGAAGGTATGTGGGTTAGATGACTTACTGCATGTTAGATGATTGAAGCGTAGTATGGATTAAGAGATATTTAAAGTAGGTTGTAAGAGGAAGATCTAGCCTAGCTAAAGAGCAAGTAAGGCTCTTTAGCTAGCTTAAATGTAGTTAGATTTAGGCTATAATTAAGGTAATTAATTTAATAATATTAACTTAATAAAGCTTTACTACTTAAAAGGTAAGTAATATTTAAATTATAATAAACTTTAAAGATACTTAAATACCTTTTAAAGCTAATATATAAACTTAAAAAAAATATATAAACTTTAAATATTACTTATAATAGTCTCTTATTTATAAGTTAATAAAAAGATATTATATAAGTATAATATTATTTATTTCTTATTTATACTAATAGTATATTAATATTTAGCTAATCTTTATAATTATAAATTAATTATATACTATATAGTATAATTAATTTTACTTTCTATTACTATTAATATTAATATTATAACTTTAAGTCTTTTAACTTTAAGCTCTTAAACTTATATAAAACTTAATACATTTTCCCTCTAATAGAACCCTGCAATTACCCCTCTCTTATCTATATTGCAGTACGCTATCTCCCTTATCTTTGCGCTCTTATGGTTTGAGACTATAACTAGCCTAGTCTCTATATCACTGCAGAGTGATTCTCGTTACCCTCTTAGCCTGCTACCTGATAGCCTTAAGCCACTTATTATATAAGCTGCCTAGGTAAATAGCTATAATAAATTCCCTTTTCTTAACTTCTAGATCTATCCCTTTAAGTAACTTCTCTCTAAGCGCATTAAGTGCTTTTATCTTAGCATTAAGAAAGCCTCTATTAACTAGCTTATAATAAGGCTATATAACCTTAAGGATCTTATAATTAAAGGCTACTTACTTAATATAGTTAATATTATCTATATACTCCTAGGCCTTTAGGATCTCTATTGCCTTATTATATAGCTTATAATAGTTACTGCTACTAATAGCTTAGTTAATTATATCTTTTATTTTAGTTATATTAAATCCTTCTATTAAATAAGGCTTATTAGGATTAGAAGTCTGCAGGCTTCTTCTAATATGCATTATAATAGTATAGCTATAATATTATTAGCAGCTATAATTAGAAGGTAGGTTAAATAACTTACTGTATATTAAATAATTAAAGTGTAATATTATTTAAAGTAAGTTATAAGAGGAAGATTTAGTCTAGCTAAAGAGTAAGTAAGGCTTTTTAGCTAGCTTAAGTATAGTTAAGTTTAAGCTATATTTAAAGTAATTAACTTAATAATATTAACTTAATAAAGCTTTACTATTTAGGAGGTAAGTAATATTTAAATTATAATAGATTTTAGAGATACTTAAATACTTTTTAAAGCTAATATATAAACTTAAAAAAATAATAATAATAATACTTATAATTTAATAATAAAATTAATTAATCTTTAATTAATAAAAATACTATTTTATTTTACTTAAAAAGTAAGTATCTTTTAAATATTATATTTCTCTTTTAAGCTACTTACTATAGTTAGAGTTTCTAGGTAAGTAGTAGAGAATATTATACTTAAAGATGATTAAGTTAAGTAGCTAGTTATCTATTTAATAATTATAACTAATTGCTAATACTTACCTAGCTTCTTCTTATAGCTCTTTTCTAGCTATATTAGCTATTTATTAAAGAAATATAATATCTTTATTATAAACTATTTAGTAGTTATTATAACTAGCTAGAGGAGGTTATATATACTATTAGTAGATAGTTTTTAATTAAAATTTATTTAGGTTTAATATCTTAATTATAATTAAGGTTAATATTATTAATTAAATAAAGTAGTTAAAGTAAAGAATTTATAGATAATTTAAGTTTAATTAGTTTTTAATAATTTTATAATTATTAAGATAACTTTAAGAAATAAATAGATTAAAAAAGGTAAAAGTTATAAAAGAGTTATAAACTTAGCTAGGCTTTTTAAAGCTTTTTAGCTAGTTAAGTAATATATTTATTATAATTAAAGTTACTTAAAATACTGCAGCTTAAAGGTAACCTTATTAATTAAGTTTATTAAGACTTTAATCTAGCTAGAGACTTTATTATTAATACTTCTATAGCTTATTAAAATACCTAGGTTTTATTTATTAGTTATTACTAGGTTAAGGCTATAAAAAAATATATATATAATAAGTAGTTTAAAGCTATTTAAAATTAAATTTAATAAGTATTAAAGAAGATTAAATTATAGCTATTATAAAGATAAGAGAGATAGTATACTATAAAATAAATAGAAAAGAGATAATTATAAGGTTTTAAAAGAAAAATATATTAAGTTTTATATAAGTTTAAGAGCTTAAAGTTAAAAACTTAAAGTTATAATATTAATATTAATAGTAATAAAAAGTAAAATTAATTATATTATATAATATATAATTAGTTTATAATTATAAAGACTAGCTAAATATTAATATATTATTAATATAAATAGAAAAATATATATATATATATATATTATACTTTTTAAATAAAACTCTAGTTAATAAGTAGCTAGTTATAAGTTTAATAAAAAAGTACTATTAAGTATTATTAAATAAGTATAGCTTTAACTAAAATTAAAGTAATAGCTTTAACTTAATAGATTATATTATATATATTTAAGCTCTGTTAATTTATTAGTTTATTAGCCTATTTAAAGATAAAGTTAGCTTATGTCTAGTTGCTTAAATTCGGAATAACCTCCTACTAGCATGGGCTAAAGAGATGGTTTTAATAGCAGCAAATACAGTTCTATCCAGAGTGCGAGACATTCTTACATCCTCAGATCCCGGAAGGCACTACAGCAAAGACTACATTCATTTGCTCTGGCACTCTTGGATAGTTTCCAAGACTGTTCGCCGAACTTGGAATGTCATGGCTATTATGCTCGGGATATTCGGGATGTTCGGCTTTGTGGAGCGTGGAAGGGAGGCCTCATGTCCAGGCCGCATGGTGTTCACCACCCAGATAGGAGTGTGGGAAGTGAAAAGTGCTACTGAACAGGGTTTAAAATTCCCATAGGTACCTAATAATAGCTTAATGCCTAGTTATTCAGGCATCTAGTTAGGTAAATAATATTATATATAGATACCTATAGGTATTTTAGAATGTTCTTATAATACTTATAATATATATAGGTACTAGAAATTGCCTATAAGTACCTATAGGTAATATTATACTTTTTTATATAACTCTTAAAAGTAGTATAAATATAATATATTTATAGTAATTATTTATAATAATCTATATAAAAAGTATATTTATATATATAAAAAAAACATTAAATTAAATATATACTATTTATATAAAAAGTATTATTAGTCTCTAGCTAACTGCTTAATACTAGTACTCTAAGAATCTATTCTTTTAATCTAGCTTTTAACTTATAATAACTGCTATAAGTTAGTATATTAAGCTTTACTTAGTCTAGGTCTTTTTAAATGTATATAAAGATAGAGGTTAATAGAATTTAAATTATAAAAAGACTAAGGTAGGCTTAATAGTATAGGTAATAGAGATTAATTAGTAAATAATTATAAAAGTTATAAGTCTTAAGAATAAGAGGAAGATATCTGTAATTAGGGAAGAATAGAAAATAGTTATTAATAGGTTACTAATAGTATATTTATATAAATAACTTCTTCCTTATGTATTATTAGCAGGTAAAGGAAGGTTAGATATTATAGTATCTCTCTAAGTAATATAAAATATATAAGGGCTTTTTATAGCTCTTTAAGCCAGTCTAGGGAATCCTTTATAAAAGAAGATAGCTTAAATAAGTCTAAGTTAAGAGACTCTTAGGATTAGTTTAAGGCTATAGAATAGAAATATAATAAGAACCTTTCTTTAATTAAAGAAACCTTTAAAGCATATTATTTATATTAGCATATAAAGCAATATATACTCTATGCTCTTTTAATTGTAATAGTACTTAGCTATATTGCAAGAAGGTCTCTAGCTATATAGCTTAATGTAGAATATTTAGGATTATAAGTAATACAGGCCTAGAATTAAAGGAGGCTTTCTCTAGATTATCTCTCTATTTATTATATTAGTTAATAATATAATATAATACTATACTAAATATATCTTCTTTAAAGAAAGATCTGCATATAGTTAAAGCTGATTTTTAAGAGTAGCTAGCCTATAAACTACAGTAAGTATATAATTATTACATTAGATTACTATAAATACCTTTTTAGAACTAAGAAAACTAAAAAGAAGATTTTATTCCTCTATTAATAGTAATATAAATGGATCTATATAGCTAAATGCATATTAAGAGGCATAAAGTTAAATGAAGTTAGCCTTAACTTATTCTTTAATACTGCTAATACTTAAAGATAAAAGAATAGATTAAATACTACTCTAGTAAGTATCTTATTTTAATTTTAGTAGGGATAAAAGAAAAAGAATAATAAGGTAAGGGGTCTTAGTAATGAATAAATCTATATACTTATATAGCTTTATTATAGCTTGATAAATGCTGCAGGAAAGAACCTTTACTTAAGGTTAATAATTTTAGCTGCCTTTAAGTAGGAAGAGCCTCTCCTAATAAATACTAAAATAGTAGCTAATAATCTTAAGCTAAGTCTATATAGTAAATAAGCTATTAATAGCTAAATAACTAATAGAATTAAAAAGATAAATAAAAATATAAGTGCAATTAATAAGGTAATTAATCTGCTGCTAATTTTTAGCAGTAATCTTATAATTCCTATTAAGGTAGTCTTTAAACTATTTTTAGATAGATGGTTTTAGTATTCTAGCCCTTATAAGCATTATAGTTATTAAGTTTTATTAAGTTAAGATATTATAAATTAATTTTAAAGGTTATAAAATAGTCTTATTTTATATTTAGTAAGCTTAAGTCTCTTTAAATTTTCATATAAACTTAGGACTTTAGGTAAATTTAATAGTAAGGCAATAAACCTAGAAGATAATTAGTTATAATTAACTTAGTAATTATTACATGCAATTACTATAAGGAATATATTATAAGAAGAAATATACATACCTAAAGAATTGATAAAGATAGATAATTAATACTAATAAGATTAGATAATTAGTCTGTAACTTGCTGTTCTAAGGCATTAAATTGATTATCTATTAGGTCCTTATTATTAAGGCCTTCATTTTAAGAAAGGTTATTCCCTCTATCCTTATCCTTATTATAATCATTACCCTCTAAAATTACTATCTCTTAAGATATAATTCTAATACAATCTGTAATTTCTTATATAATAAGGTTTAAAATATAGGCTATATATTATATAAAATAAGGGCAGGGTAGGGATATAGGCTATAACTTAGTTTTAATCTTATAATTTAAATCCTTAATATTAAGATATATACTATTATCTGCTATAATTGCCTAAAGGCAATTTAGAAGATAATAATTCTAAAGGCTATATATTATATAAGAGTTTAGTATAACCTTGCCTTAATTCTTAGATATATTAATAAATCTAAGTATAACTTTTCTAAGTTACTATTAAGTATTAAGAAAATAAATAAGAATATTAAGAATAGTAAACTTATTATAAGGTATTAACTATATATTTAATATAAAAGAGACTTTAGCCTTTAGAGAGAGAGTTTAAAGAATAGCCTCTTATAAAGATAAAGACTTATCTTAAATTTATTTAATAAAAGTTAGGCTACTAGGTAATTAAAGGTATAGTAAGATAAAGGCTATAAGCTGCTAAAATGCTAAATTTACTATAATATTTATAAATAAATAGCTACTAGTAATAAAATAAGTAAGATAGTAAATAGATTCTATTTACTACTTAGTAGTATTAATCTATTAAGAGTAAGCTAAGATTATTATATTTAATTACTATAAATATACTTATATTAAAATTAAAATATATTATATTAATTCTCTTAAATATCCTTATTCTAGAAGCCTTTTTCTTGCAAATAGCTAAGTTTAAATGCCTATATATACTTAATGTATTAATTCTAGATATATTAGAATATATTAGAGTAGTATAGTAAAAGTAGCATATAATCTATAGTTTTCTATTTAATCTCTATAAACTTTAATTAAATTAAGACTAGCTAGAAGAGTCTCTTTTCCGCTAGAAGATTTTTAAAGCCTTTAACTCTAATAATTAGAGTAAATAGAAAGTACTAGATATAGATTTAATATATAATATTTACTATTATATTATTTTCTACTAAAGAAAAAAGGCATTAATAGTAAAAGGGTTAAATAGAATATAAAAAGGCTTACTAAGTATAGTTAGTTTAAGGCTAAATAAGCTTTATAAAGACATTTTAGTAATAAAATATAACTTAGAATTAGTTTAAAAGTAAGAAGAAATTTTTAAAAAGGATTACTATAAAAGATTATTATCTTATTTAATAACTTTAAATTAAAAGATTTATAATTATATTAATTAATCTTAGCTATAATAAACTAAAGCTATATTAAGTTAAAGTAAGCCTTTAGTATAATACCTAAGACTTTAGTATATTTTATTATATAAATGCTAGATTATATTTAGTTAGCTAAAAGAGCTATCTCTACTTAAACTTAATAAGAATCTAACTGTAAATAAAAAAGGTTTTCTAATTTTTATTTTTCTTTTTTTTTTTATAACTTATAAAAATTTTAAAATAATATAAATATATTACTTTTAAAATAATACTTAATAATCCTAAAAGTAAAATTCTTTTTAAGGTATATATTATATTAATATTCTACTTACTATATATATTTATTTATTAATTATTTTATAAGTATTATTACCTTAATTAAATTAATAGTTAAGCTCTTATACTTTAAGATCTACTTTATAATATAGTAAAAAATCATAATAGTTAAATATAAAGCTATTAAGTAAAATTAAAAATAAACTAAAGAGGTTAAGAAGAAAATATATAATATAAGATAAGTAAAAGCCTTAAGGTTATATATAGCAGCAATTAAAATAGAATAGTAAGTTAATTCTTAAGTACTTTTTACTATTTATATTAATATAATAAGTAAAAATTCTTTAAAATATCTATTAACTCTAATATATAATTAAACTTCTTATATTATAACTGCTATTTTAGTAAATTATTTAAGAAATTAAATTAAGTATAAAGTTTAATTTATAATTTTAGTTATTAGTAATTAAAGTGCTTTAAGAAATAAGTAAAAGCTTTATTATTATACTATTTAAAAGTAAGTTAAATATTTATATTTTAGAAATCTTAATTAAGTATAATTAAGCTTAAATCTATATATAATCTATATAAAGTATATAACTTTATATTATATTAATATAAAATTAGTAAAGATAATTTATAAAAATATAAGATCTTAAAATAGCTTTTTAAAATAATAAATAAAAGGTATATTAGCTAATTACTATAAATAATTAGCTTAATTAACTTCTTACTATGCTTTAACTTAAGTAAATAAAAATCCCTAGTGCCTTATTCCTTATGCTAATACTAGCTATATATTTTTTACTTATTTCTCTCCTTTAAAGAGTCTTAAAAGCATTAAGGCAATTTAAGGTTTTATATTAATAAGCTTTAATAGCTTATAAGCTTTAATAAGAAGCTAAAATATAAGATAATTAGCGCTTTTAAAATGCTATAATACTTCCTTACTTAGGCCTAAATGCTATAAGGTAATATTATCTTAAAGAGATAGAAGCCTAAGAAGGTAATTCTATATAGTAAATATATGCCTTTACTAGTAATAGATTTATTAAATCTTTCTAAGTATAAAGAGTTTACTAGTTTAATAGAAATATTAATAAGCTTCTTATTATACTTACTATTCTTAATAATAAAAAACTTAAAATCTATTAAGATTACTATAATAAATTAGTATATTATAAAATCTTATAATAATATTATCTTACTATTACTTTTATACTAAAGGGAACTTAAAGGGAAGAATATCTTTATATGCTTAACTTAAACCTAGAAGCTTATTAAAAGGCTTTTATATAAAAGCTTAATTATCTATAGATAATTTAAAGAATAAATTAAAGGGCTTAAGTGCTTTTAGATTCTTTAGTTTTATAATATACTAAATATATAACTTAAGTTAAGAAAAGATATTTAAACTATAAAGTAAAAGTATAAATTATTTATAGCTAATTATAAGCAGGTAATTACTATAAATAATTACTATAAATACTTACTTAAAGAACTTAAACTTAGTTTAGATAGTATTAATCTTATGCTTAACATTTTAAGGGTAGTTTATAATTTTATTATATTTAACTTATAAGAAATATAATATAGTAATTATTAGCTATTTAATATAAGTTATATAAATTTTAAAATTAGCTTAAATAATTAGCTTAAATTAATTTAAAAATATTATATTTTTATACTATAATCTTTTACTATTTAATCTATTTATTAGTTTTTAGTAGAACTATAACTTAACTTTTATTTTAGTTAAGCATTTTATTAATAGAAGTAAGCTAGTAATTATTTTCCTTAGTAAGATTATTAATATCCTCCTAAAGAGAATTATTATTATCTTATAGGATTTTACTAGCCTTAAAAGTTAATACTATAAATGCTTTATCTTTAAAGAGATTATAATATTTACCCTTTCTAATACTACCTTAAATTAGCCTTTAAATATTAGTAAATAAAATATACTTACTAGTTTATATTATAATTATTAAAAGCAATATCTTTAAGTGCTTTTTTAGTTACTTTATTAGCATTAAGATAGTCTATATATTAGTAGAGTTTAATCTTTAGGTAACTTTACTACTAATTAAAGTTCTTCTTTATAGTTTTATATTTATAGCATTCTATAGGAAGTATATCTATTTTAGTATAAGCTTTCTTTATATAAGGATTTATTAATAAATCCTCCTTAAGCTTTTATTTATATAATAGCCTACTAGGTAGATGCCCTAAAAGGATTAGCTTAAATAATTACTATAAGTGTAAATAAGCTTCTTATCTTAGCTTCTATTACTTATTTTTTCTATTCTAAGAAAAATTAGAAAATAGTAGCTTTTACTATAATATATAAAGAAGATAGAGGCTAGAGTATAAAAATTAATATCCCTATAGCTAAAGGCAATTATATTTTAAAAGCTAAAAAATTAAAGGTTTAAGGGAAATAAGTTTAAGAGGAAATTAAGATTTCTAGTATTATAATAGAAATGAAAAAATAGATCTTAAATTTAAGGTATTAGTTCTAAATAGGCAATAATTAGCAAAATACTTTCCTCTAATTAGCTTAAAATTTATAATAAATTACTATACTAAGACCTATTACTTAGGAGATTAAATCTTAATACTAACTTAACTTTAACCTTTTAAATCCCTTAAATTTTAGAATTTATAAGTTTTAAGTAAAATTTAGTATTTCTTTTTATTCTAGCCTTTTTAGTTAATCCTTTTATAGTAATTAATTAAAATAATTATTTCTACTAAGCCTATACCTTAAATTTTAATACTATATAACCTTTTAAATTTTATAATTTTTAATTTTTCTTTCCTTTATTTTAAGAGTTTTTATCTTTAGTCTCTTTTTCTTATAATAATTTATTAAAATAATTGCTTTTAATTCCCTAATTACTTAAAATAACTAGTAGCTAAAGCCCTTCCCTATAAGTAGCTTAAAAGACTACTAGTAGCAAATAGCCTTAAAAGTCTATTGCTAGTAAATAACCTTAAAAGTCTATTACTAGTAAAATGCCTTAAAAAAGTATATATAAAGCCTAAGTATTAAAAGGAAAATCTTACCCTAAGGGTTCTATTACTACTTTTAGTAAGCAGTTTATTTATACTATAATTCTTTTCTTTAATACTATTATAAATTACTAGATAAAGGATTATAAAACCTAAATTCTTAAGAGCAATAAGCTTACTATTATATATACCCCTTTTATCTACCTTATTTATAAAATTATATTTAATATAACTAGAAACTATACTATAGCTTTTACTTATATTACCTTTAATGCTATTAGTACTTTTAAAGAAGTAATTAAAGCTTTTATATACTAGCTCTTTAAAGGTAAGTTATTTATAGTAATCTTATATAGTAATTAGTTATATTAATTAATTTTAAATTTAAGTATTAATTTTCTATCTACTTATACTAGCTATAAGACTATTTAAAAGAAAGATATATAGATATACTATTACATTTAGTATATTATAATAAACTCTATAAATAATTACCTTTAGTAAATAATTAATTTAAATACTATTAAGTTACTTTTATTTTTTAATACTAAGGAAAATTAAGTAGTATAGTATGCATAAGATTAAGTAGAATTAAGAGAAATTCAAGCTTATAAAAGAGATAAATGCATTAAAGCTTAAGTATATACTACTAAGAATACTAAAATATAGAAATAGCAATAAAATAAATAGAAAAAGTCTAAAATACAGATTAACCTAAAAGATCTAGTAGCTAGACTTAAAAATGCTCTTAATAAGCTAAATAAAGATAAAGCTATATCTAATTAAGAGATACAGGATAGAGGTAAGGATAAGATTAATTAAGAGATGCAGGATAGAAATAAGAATAAGCCTAATTAAAAGCTATAGAATAGTAATAAAGATGCATATAAGAGTATACTAAAGGATTAAGTCTAAGGTAATAACTAAACTGCTATAGTTTTAATGTTTTTTCTTAAGGGATTTATTAAAGTACTAGAAGTAAAAGCTTATAAGATACTAATTTACTACTAATTTAAAGTAATTATTATATTTAATTATTATAAATTAAAGATATATATTATAAGTAATTTAAATTTTTATCTAGGTATTAATTTATAATTAATCTTTACTTATAAGTACTTATATCTATATAATTATCTTATCTAGATACTTGCTTATAGGTAAGCATCTAAAATGGGTATCTCTAGGTATATACCCCTGTTAAATGGGTATTTATAGATACCTATAGGCTGGGTATTTTAAACCCTACTCTCCTGCATCTGCCCCGCCTTTAATACCAAACATGAGTACAGCTCCAGCACCTCGAGGCATGTATTTCTGCGCGAGTTTGTAATGAGGGTGGTTCTCAAGACCTGGATATGAAACCCATTCGACAACCTCGTGGTTCTCAAGCCACTTGGCTAGGGCTATAGTGTTCTGCGCGTGTCTCTCGCATCGCAAGCTGAGGGTTTCTATTCCGATGATGAACTGCTGGCTGTTGAATGGAGACAAACATGAACCAACGTCACGTAGTAGCTGACCTCTGATGCGCATGATGAAAGCTTGTCTCCCAAACCTCTCGCTGAAGTTAAGCCCGTGGTAGCCTTGGCAAGGCTTATTGAACTGTGTGAAACGGGGTGAGTCCTTCCATGGAAAGTTGCCAGAGTCGACGATGATACCGCCTGTCGCGCTACCATGACCACCAATCCATTTGCTCATGCTCCCCACGACAATATCGGCGCCATGCTTGATGGGCTGGCAGAAATAAGCACATCCTACCGTGTTGTCGACTACAAGGGGGACACCTCCTTTGTGGGCAACTTCGGCGATGGCCTCAATATCAGGAACGTTGAAGTTGGGGTGTCCGACCGTCTCAATATAGACAGCCTTGGTGCGATCATCGATAGCTGCTTGTACGGCTTCTGGTGTTTCTTCAACAACGCGTGTCTCCACACCAAACTCGGGAAGCAGGAAGGAGAACTGATTGTACGCGCCGTGGTAGTAGTGCTTGCTCGCGACAATGTTGTCACCGTGTCCAGCAAGGGCAATCATAGTCATGAAAACAGCAGCTTGACCAGAAGAAACGGCAACGGATGCAACACCGCCCTTGAGGGCTGCGATACGTCGCTCAACGACCGCGGTTGTTGGATTGCCTGTGCGAGTGGCAATTTCGCCTTCTTCCTCGAGATTGAAGAGTCTTGCAGCGTGGGCAGAGCTGCGGAAGTTGAAGACGTAGGTTTGATAAATTGGTACACCTCTGGCCAGGAATGCTGAATCGGGTTTCTGCCCTGCATGGACTTGCAGCGTTTCAAACTCGGGAACATACTCTGGCTCAGTGCTTTCACCCATGGTGAGGAAGTTGGCTGAATAGAGTTTCTGAATGTCGGTATTGTGTGTGTGCCACGATCAAGAATGAAAACTGGGAAATTGTGATTGATTGTTGAAGGCTGACAGCAGAAAGCTTGCGTGTGTCGAAATTGATACTGAAAGAGGCCCTCGACTAACGCGCCTCGTTTTCATGGGTTTCATACACCAAAACTGAACCGAATGTCTTGAGGGCCTAGTGAATTAGCTGTTTCTCGTCACAGCACGGCTCTTTCGGCACGGCGGGAAATTCGGACGAGACCCCGAGACTAGCTGAGCCCGTATCCTAATCGTGCAAAGTCCGCATGTCCACATCCTGGCTGAGCTCTTCGGATCTAAAGCCACTCGTTCTCGGCAATACCAAAGTCTATTATGGATCCGCGACAGGTTGAAGACATCACAAAAGAGTCTTTATTAAACTCGGATTGAAGTCAGATATAGACGACAAACCATGCAAAGATTTTCATCAACAGCATCCTCAAACGTATCACGTAAAGATGTCAGCTAACAAAAAGCTCAAGGTCATTGTCGTCGGCGCCGGCTTTGGTGGACTGGGAGCAGCCATTGAACTGGCAGATCGTGGCTTTGAGGTCACTGTTCTCGAGAAGTACCCCGATTCCAATAGTCAGGGTGGTAAGTTACAATTTAGATACAATGTAATGGCCTTTTCCTAAGAGATTCGCTAACAAGAGTGTCCCTCTCACAGATATTCTCGACTTCTTCCCTAATGCTGGCTGCATCATCCACCGCTGGGACGATAGCAAGGTCGGACAACAAATTCACGATACCGGATGCAGTCTTATACGGGCCATGGAACTCTGCAAATTTGATGGCAAGTTCATCACGAACGTGCCTTGGGCAAGAGATAGTGCGGAACATAACATAACCTACGCTGGCCACCGAGGCAAGGTCCACTCCATCATCCTCGCCTATGCCAAAACACTTGTTCAAGACATCAGGATCGGCGTGGCAGTCATGGATTATCTCGAAGAAGAATATAGAGCCGGCGTATCGCTCTCTAGCGGAGAGACGCTGTGGGCTGATTGCGTTATAGCCGCTGATGGTCCGCGTTCTATCGCCCGAGAAAAGGTGCTCAAACTCGATGATCAGGCCAAGAACGGCAAGGGCAGTGGCTGGTCTGTGTTTAGAAGCTTCTTTAAGACTGATGAGACCATGCTCAAGCATCCTGGGCTGAAGGATTTGTACCACACGGACAGGGATACTGTGCGATTTTGGATGTACGACAACTTGAGCTTGATGGCTTTTGTTTGGAATCAAGGCAAGGACATTGCATGGGTGTTGATACATCCAGTAAGTTACCTTCGTTGAGTCTATGATCAACACGGCTGATGTTCTGTGTCATAGGATGACAAAGAGTCAAGTGAATCATGGTCAAATGTTGCCGACCGAGAGCATGTGGCCAAATGGATGAAGTTCTTCCCGGCCAAGGACGCCCAAGCTCTGTTTGAGGTGACCCCGTGGGAAAGACGATTGACTTCAAGCTCGTCTACCGGCCGACGATAGACAATTGGGTAAGTGAGGGAGGCCGAACGATCCTCATCGGAGACGCAGCCCATGCAAACCTACCCACTGCTGGCCAAGGAGCATCCCAGGCATTGGAAGACGCGGTAACCGTAGCTCAATGCCTGGAACTGTCTGGCGGAGACGTCAAGCTGGGTTTGGAAGCAGCGCAGAGGATCCGTTATCATCGGTCCAATGCCGTCCACAAGAGCGGGCAGACCAACAGAGACGCCTTCTATAAGATTCCCTGGGATGACATTGAGGCGGCACCTGAGGAGTGGGCTAAGAAGAGATTCCCTAAGCTTAAGCCTTGGGATCCTCTGCAGTTCGCCAAGGAACAATTTCCCAAGGTGGCCAAGGATATCAAGGAAGGTGTCAGAGGACATTTAAATGACGTGGCTGTTCCTCCTCCTGAAGGTGGATATTGGTGAAGAATGGATTGCCTATTAGAATACATATTGTCTTTTTTTATTTATTCTTAAGAGATTTCAATGAGAATTAATAGACTGATATAAAAGTTTAAATACAATTCTATTAATATAAGGCTACTTTCTGCAGTAATTAAATTCCAGTCTAGCTCCTTATAATTAAGTACTTTATAAAGTTATATTAATTATAAGTTATACTTCTATTAAAAGTTTTATATTACTCTATTAATCCCTATTTTAAATAAGCTAGATCTTAATTAATAGATATACTTATAGACTAATATTTATTTCTTTTCCTTCTTATAATAATATATCTATTACATTACAGCTTCATTTAATTATACTGAAATATAAGTGTTTCTAAGGATTTACACCCATCAACCCGGTGAATCAAGTCCTGGCCCACACGGAAATTACAAATCCGTGGCTGGGGCAACGTCTCATCTTGGCTTCTTCATGTAAAGAGCATTACATAGGTACACCTCTTGAGAACTGACATGTTGACTGCATATCGATGTGACAATGTTGACATATGATCTCCAACATCCAATTTTGTCCCTTTTTTGCATCACACTGGGATTAGTAGTTGACCTCAATGTTATCAATGCCCTAATAATCTATCCCTGCCTACAATTGAACTCGCGCTGGTTAAAACCCGCCGGATTCCAACCGAGATATGAGTTTGACGTGGGTTGAAATAGTGTCGGCCGACGTGACGGCTGGCCTCGGGATATTCGGGAAATCACGCCGGCGGGCGCTAGGGGCTTTGTGGTCATGACCTGTGTAGTAGGGTACAGTGACTGCTGAAGGGCCTGAAAGCGGCAAATATACTTTGCTTACTGGAAGATCCTTGCTGTAGCGGACTGAGACTTGTGTACTGTACCTTGTCACAGGCTGCAGAGTAGATAGGCAGATAAGCAATTTGGAAAATGCTTTCTGTACCCTCGAACAGCGAACAAGTACAAAGAAGATCTGTATCAATGTAGAACAAGGATTACATAACAAGAGTAGGAAAATATCTGTCACGAAAGACTAATAAAAGGAAAGAAAAAGACGGTGGGCGAGCTTCAACCCAACACGATCTGAATCGGGGTTGGTTAACACTAACAACTGTGTGGGTGGCCCGGTTCACGACGTTGACTCCAAGCTGACCTGGACGCCATCACCCTTTCCCCTCTATTTTACTTCTTGTTTGGATCCACAATTGAAACCGAGATTCAGATTGCCCCCCGGGTTTCAATTCCCAACTAGCTTGCGTGGTATTCGGGGTTTGTGACATCCATGTTTTGTTATGACACCTGACGAATCAACTTGGAGATATGGCTGGGTGCTGTATCTACGTCTGAGGGTCTGACTACAAAACGTCCGCCTACAAATACAGCTCCCCTTCATTCGTGTTACCGAAACTAGTAACACAAATCTTTCTGAGATATCCAAACTTACAAGAAAGTGCCGAGTTCAATAAGATCATTCTATCATCATGGCTTCGACAACTCGAGGTCCCATCTTTTCTCACTTCCTAATCCTCCTTGTTGCCATGCTTAACATTTGCATCTTGTCCTACGATGCAGGCATGATCAACAACCTGAACAAAGTCCAGCCGTACTTTGAACGTTTGTCAGCCAGGCTGAACCCAGTTTTCTTTGCTGACAGCTTAGGTAGATTTCAACCTCAACAGCGACCTCATCGGCCTAAACAGCGCTATTATCAGTGCCGGGTGCGTTATTGGCGGTCCGCTTGTTGGCCCTATCGTTGATCGCTGGGGACGAAAGACTGGCCTTCTGATGGGCTCAGTATGCATTATCTTAGGAGTTGCACTGCAGACATCGGCTGGCGGAAGTATGTCAATCGTCTTTGTCACTTATTACCTTACCAATCGATTCTAACCACCACTATTACTAGTTCCCCAGCTCATTGTCGGTCGCTTTATCATCGGTGTCGCTACTCTCCTAAACGGTTCTATCGCCCCCATGTGGGTGATGGAGTTGGCTTCACCAAAATACAGATCTGCGCTCTCAAATTCTGTTGTCACCTCCGTACCCTTCACCTCATTTCTCGTGTCGTGCATCATCCTGGCGATATATGATAAGAAGTCCAACTGGGCGTGGAGAGGAATCATGCTTGTGAGTAATTCGAAAAGAACCTGGAAGATTTCCTTCTGAGACATCAAAACTAGGGAGAAGCAGTCCCATCGATAATCAGTCTCTGCCTCTTCCCTTTTGTTGACGAAAGCCCACGATGGCTTCTATACAAGGGCTGCAAAGAAGAGGTCAGGCTTCCCCCTTCCTGTGACTTTTCTGTATGCTGACCGTCTCCAAGGCCACTGAGATCCTCGCCCGATTACACGCGAACAGGGATCGTGAACATCCCATGGTCGTGGCAGAGATTCAAGAGATTCTGGGTGCTTTGGAGCAAGAGAAGAACACTGACGGAGGCTGGAAAGAGCTAGTATCGCCCGGTATGACTCATACTTCTCTTATTCTCGTTGTGAATTCAATCTGCACACGTCTAACAGTGGAACATAGCCCCAAACTTAAAGAGGTTTAGCATTGCTGTCCTGATGAATGTCTTTTACCAAATTTTGGGAGGAAACATGATCTTGTAATTATGAGGCTTCTGCTTACGTTCTATCACTGACAACTGTAGGTATTTCTCGTCCTTTATCATCGGAAATCTCCGAATTGAGGACCCCGCAACTGTGATCAAGATCAACATCGGGCTTCTGTTGTTCAAAGCCTTCTGCAGCGTGGGAGGTGTTTTTATTATCGATCGAATCGGGATTCGCAAGCCTCTCAGTAAGCCTCAAGATCTTGACTCACGGTCGTATGACACTGACAATCTTTTCAGTTGCAGGCACGTCAGCCGTTGTGGTTCTTTTTGGTCTGCTCGCCGGCTTGTCATATCTCACTGATACTCATCCTGATACTGACGGATACGCTATTGGTGCACTGATTGTCGTAGCTCTGTTCCTTCTCGCAGTATCTACCAGTTGGTTAGTTCTTTTCAATCTTGCTGGTGGTTATAGATTCCACTAACAGCACTACAGGATGCTTCTAGCTTATACCTACCCCGTCGAGGTCCTTAAATACTCGCAGCGAGCCAAGGGCGTGGTAGTGGCTCAGGCTATTGGTTATGCTTTCAGTTTCCTGAACCTCTACACGGCGCCAATAGCTATTGAGAATATTGCTTGGCGATACTATGCTATTAATGGCGGGTGGGACCTTGCAATATTACTTATCGTGTCATTTCTGTTTGTCGAGACTAAGGGTAGGACTCTGGAGGAGATCAATGAGCTGTTTGAAGGCGTGGTTTATACTGATGGTGTGATTTAGGGCTTAAAATTCCCACGGGTACCCAGATGTTAGCCCACCTAATTAGGCCCATGGGTAGGTCTAGGTACCCATAGTGGGTTATTTTTTCTAACCTACCCAACTAGGTACCCAAAACTTACCCTATTCTATTAATAATTACCTAATAGATACCTAAATAGCTTAAATAAATTTATATTAAATATTTAAAAAAATATATTATAAATCTATATAATTATATATATATATATAAATTTTATTATAATTATTTTACTTATAAATAGCTATTTTATTTGCTATTTTACTCTCTTATTAATACCCAGAAAAAAATATACCTAGTTTAAGGTACCCATAGTAGGTTATTTTTTCTAACCTACTTAATTGGGTACTCTGACCTACCTACGGGCAGGTTGTGGGTACCCATGGGTCGGGTATTTTAAGCCCTGGTGTGATTATTGGACATACTACTACTACTAGAATGGAGCAGGAGGAGAATTCCAGTGCAGGAAGCACTACTAAGAAGCCTACTACAACCTCTATTACTATATAATATCTTAAAGATAAGGCATTTATATAATTAATATCCTTAAGGCTAGTACTATTAATTTAAATTATATAAGCCTAAACTTAATTATTATAAAATTTAATAAATCTATAGAAAGTAAAAAGTAAAAGGTAGGTTTTAAAAGTATTTACTAAAACTAAGACTGTTATTAACTTCTTAATTTAAGAATCTAAACTATTACCTTATTATAGTTTTATAGAGCGCTGTGGATTTATAGCAAAGTCCTTTACGTTATAGCCGCTTGGCCATATCCCATTCTTACCGGGCGCTAAAATTCCCTTGGGATCTAACGCATTCTTGATGGTAGTATTGAGATGCATCTGCGCATTATTGTTGAAGTTGTAAGTCTGCGCAATCTGATCCATCAATGCCAAATGAGTGCGATACTCTCCCCAGCCCTTCTTCGCCGCATCGTCGATTAACTGACTAATAAGGGCGTGCGCTCGACGGCATGACTCTGGATCGAGACGGTCAAAGACAAGACACACTATGTGATGCATCTCCCTCATTCCGACGACGAATGTTCCGATGAAATCTAAACCTGCTTCTTCGCATCGCTTGCGGGTCAAGGCATACTGAGCGACCGCGTCGTCGCCCGTGACTTTGGCGATGGGGGAGAAGAACAGGTGAGCTCCATTGGGCAGCCAGTTGCTGTTGAAACGTGGTTAGTATGTAAAGGATGATATCAAGTGAAATTCAAAGCTTACACCCATTCAAGCTCAGTCATGGTGGGAATTCCCTGCAAGGTAAGATCACGAGTCTGCAATACAACGTTGTCTGGCATATCCTCAGGGAAGTAGAACTTGGCCCCGGGGATGGTTGAGAAAGCGCCCTTGACAACTTCCCACATAGCTTTTCGGATGGGTTCAGGGCCATAAAGAGCTCCATAGAAATTCCAGCGGCCTAACTTGAGCTTCTTTGCGATCTCATCGAGTTCCTTGTCGTTGAGTGGCTTTTTCGAAGTCGTGTACTTATCTCGAGATCCCTATAATTATTGTCAGCTGTGCTCAAGTATGTAATTAAGTTGGGCTCATACCATGACAGCTGCATCCAAAAGTACATGTCTAACAGTAGGAACATTTTGCAGCACCATTGAAGTCCGAAGTGATCGGATGATCTCAATGGCCTGATGAAGATCCTCATCTTTGGGAATGGTGATCAAGTATGACTGATACCCATCTTGACAACAATACCAAGAGACGATTGAGTAAAGATACCGTCGTTATAGGGACCGAAGCCGTAATTGAACAGTTGCCACGCCGAGTTGGGCTCTTGCTCGTGTGGAGGGGCGTTTGGATCCGCATCTGGGTTTGGCAAAGCACCCATTCCCGTACGGACTAGTGTACCGTCGGGAAGTACAACTTTAGTGAGTCAGTCATAAGCATCCCTTCCAATGAGGTAGCTGTATCAGAGTTCTTACCTTCCATGCCGCAGTGCATCATGAAGTGATCACCTAGAGGCCGTCAATGCTTGGTCGGTACCGATGGGCAAGATAACTTACCATACGGGGTGTAGCCAACTCCCCTCTCTGTAGTGTTTCCAAGCACGGATCCGCCGCCGAGATCAGGAACATCAATCCAAAGTTTTTCACGAAGGTCGTTGTCCACCAAGTACTGATGAAGGTCTGCATATGTAACTCCAGGTTCAACCAAAGCATATGCACCATCAACATCAACTTTCAAGATCTTGTTCATATGTTTGCCAAGATCAAGACCGATCGAGCCTGGTACACGAGGAGCAGCACCACCATACCCAACATTTCGGCCAATGGAGAATGGCCAAAGGGGAATCTCAAACTTGTTGCACAGCTTGACGATGGCCTGAACCTCTGCTACGTCGCGAGGAGTGATGACAGCTGAGGAGACAAAATGCTGCTTCGAGGTTATGTCAAACATGTCGTGCATCTTGCTGGGGTCGCGGTAGTCCTGCTTGTCCAGCTGGTCAGGCTTGGAAATGATGACAACATTTTCAGCGTTTGTGACTGCAGTGGCTTCTGATATGAATTGGTGGAAAACAGATGGTGCGATGCCAGGAGGCAGAACAAGAGGATTTACGGTAGTCATTCTGAGGATGATAGTATATCATGTGAACAATCGGCAAACTCAGAGTAAGTCAACCCAAGTGCTACTCGGGCAGGCCTTAAATAGAAATCCCCGTATTGAGTAGCCGCGCATTTGGTATTCGTGAGCCTTGGTGCTTGGCTGGGCAGTGGTGGGTATTTTCCCGTTCGCCCGACGTTATGTTAGACAACATCGAGGTGGAGGTGGGGAATTGTCCGACATGTGCATATGGCCCCCGGCTGTATGCTGGACTTTCAAGTATCCTTTGGCGTGAACCGGCAAAGATCTGCTCAGGATGCGTATTATCTTCAAAAAGAAGAATGCACGCAACGTGTTGAACGTTCTTTGGCTGATCCGGTGAGATCTGCCCTTTATTCCTTGTCTCAATTTGAGATCATATCAGATCATTACAGAGCGTTGACAACGGTAGTGATGAGAGCTACAATGAAGGAATTGAAAGAGCTATTACCCTTTGATGAAATTGACTGATATTCACTGTCTATAACGTCTTCTAATCCACTTGTGTAAAAAAAACCCGAAGCTACAAAAGAACAGAGAATGAAACCTATGATGGAAATCGAATAACCAATTTTCCAGATGTCTTGGAGAATTGATTGACCAAATCGTCGAGCTGATCAAAGTTGACCGACTCCACGATAGGTTTTACCACGCCTCTTCGCACAAACTCGAGAGCTTCAAGTGTTTCAGTTCGTGTTCCCGCTAGTGTTCCCAGAAGGTTGATACCACGGTCGATGAGAGTCAGCGGATGCAGACTCATCGCTTGGTCTGGTGGAGGAATGCCAACGCAGACCAGAGTGCCAAACACTGCAACAAGATCAAGGGCGTTCTGATACGCTCGACCTGACCCTGCAGTGACAATGACGGCTTTGGCTCCAGCTTCATTAGGGGTAAGCTTCCTCAGTTCGGCCGGCGTGTCAGGCGATGCTCCATCAAAGTATGCGTCGGCTCCCATCTTGATACATGACTCTTTTGCAGGCCCAATATCAACAGCCGCAACGCGGAATCCCATGGCTTTTGCATACTGGATCCCCAAACCCCCAACACCACCGCCAGCTCCGACAATAGCAACCCATTCTCCCGGTGTCGCTCCACAAGCTTTGAGTGCTTTATATGCAGTAACACCGCCGCACAATGTTGGTGCGACCAGTTCATCTGGCAACTCCTTTGACTCGGGAATTGTCAGCACATAACGACTTGGTACAATGCAGTGTTCTGCAAAGGTTCCATCCCACTTCCGTCCTGAGTTCTGCTGCTCCAAACAACGGACCTCACCGCCGGGCTCAAGACAACAGTTGCATCGGCCACAGACGTCCCTGACCCAAGCAATACCAACTCGATTGCCAATCTTGACAGAGTCAGGATCTACTCCAGAGCCAATTTGTACAACGCGGCCCACGCCCTCATGGCCAAGCACCTCACGGCATGGACCGAGGTAACCACCTGCAAGGGCCATATCGGTGCCGCAGACACCAGTAGCAGAGAGCTTAACGAGCACTTCCCATGGCTGGAGTTTCGGGATCGGAACTGAGTTGATCTTGAACTGGAAGCCTTCATTTGAGCGCTTCGTTATTGTTAGTGGTTGATCGGCCAAACACTAGATATCACGATTTCACTTACTACCACGGCAGCTACCCGATGGTAGAGCTCCTCAGTTGCCGCGTCTCCCATAATTCCGTACTGCTACAGAGAGCGAATATAGGGCTTTGTGACTTGGCGTAATACGTAAAGGGAAACTGTCACTGGCTTGAGTTGAAAATCGGCGACAGCAAAGGATAATAATTTTAAGGAAGACGTGCGATTAATGGCAGGTAAGATATGATAATGATATTCCTCCAAGTCCCGGATGCCGCGTGCAAATGCCGAAATGCCTCTCACTAGAATCCGGACGGCTGTGCTTTTGCGGGGTTTCGATATCTGGATCTAGACTAGATCGTGGGGATGAGGCGGGATGCCGATCTCTGTTGCGGGGGTGGCAGATTTCCCGCCTCCACGTGTTCATCCTAACGAGCTTTTAGTTGCATGCGGGCATCGAATCCTCCAGGTTGTTCAGGCTCATCTTTGCCATCGACTGTGGACTTCATGACCCGTGACTTCTCCATCTTTGGATTTACTAGGTTGCATCGCTTATTCTTCCGATTTATACAGCCGCCTAAGTTCCCTAGCCCGGCCTGATGACCTCGGTCAACACCATGTCTGATAATCAGCCGCAACATTGCTGTCCTATCTGCTCTGCTGAGTTTACAAAGTCAGGTATGCCATTTGAGACCCAGGTGTTTGAAGGGATGTAGTGCTCACTGACAATGTTGCATCAAGACCACCTCAATCGACACTACCTGTCGCGTAAGCTCGCTACAACCTGCTCGTTGTAGGATATCACCACTAAAGCAACGAGGGCTCAGACACTGATCAACGGTCTTATCAATGCCAATACTGCAGCCGTGGGTTTAATCGCCGGTTTGTCTATCCTTAATTGTCCTTTTTGGGTTTCAATAGCTGAAGAACAGTTATCAGAGACGCACTCCTTCGTCATTGGAGAACATGTGACAAACGTCTCAAATCAGGTTTACCGCCTCCAGCCCTAGACCAGAAGAAGCGAGGGAGACCGCAAAATGCTTGTGAAAGGTGCGTCAAGTTGAAAAGGAGATGCAAGGGATCGCAACCTTGCAAAGCTTGCGCCGAGCAGAATCAGGATTGCAATTATATCCAAACACCAAGGAAGGATGACTTCATATTTCCACTGAAGATGGCAAAACACCAGCAAAGGCACGAGCTTCCATCAGGACAGGACCTGCAGGTGCAGGGAGGGTCACTATTCCTATCACAGCATGACTGGATTTCGGACTCGACGCCAGTCACCTCATTTGATCCTGTCCTATTTGTGCAACCTCAACCAAGGTCCGAGTCGGATGGCAATCCAAGTCTGATGTCACAATATGGCTCATACCCACCACAAGATGAATGGCCTGTCTCCCATGATAGCTCATCGCTGTTGCTGGTGACACCAAAGCCTACCTTTCCTCGTATGCGACTCCGCTTTCTTGCCAGACTTACTTCGTCCCATGGTCTAGCCAATTCATTTAACTGCGATAATATCTTCGCCAGGACAAAGACTCATTTTGGTCTTCTACAATATGGTAGCCAGCCCACCCTCGAATCAGTATCCATTTCTGGAACCCCAGTCGCACCGCCTTGGGCCACTCTAGGCCAATGGACGCAGCCCCAGCAAGGGCTGACAAGACAACACTCCTTAGCAAACCTATGTGAACAAATTTTCAGAGGTGTATTTGACGCATCATCTCAAATATCTGATTTAAGTTGGGCCAACTCCCAAAAACTGTCTTGTTCAAGATTCTTTTCTCCAAGGAATGTTGACTTATTCTTAACTTTGTTCTTTCAAATCTGGCATCCAAACTGGCCAGTCTTCCATAGACCGACATTTGACCCCACTGTAAAGTCTCCAAAGTTGATAGCGGCCCTTTCACTGATCGGTGCCTCTTTGAGTCCCGACAGAAAGTACCATGATCAAGCAATGATGTGGCTAGAAACTGTCGAGAACTGGATCTTCCAGGACCCGGATTTGAGCGAAGACAGTATTGCTCAAACAGACGATGACGGCCAGGAAACTCAAGTTCGCCAGCGCCTTGACATATTGCAGGCTGCTTATGGTATCCTTCTGCTCATGAATTGGGAGGGTGACACAAAGATGAGACTCAGAGCACGAAGATTGCGGTTTCCTGACATCGTCTTCGTTTCCCGCACCCTGTATCCCTTCGCGATACCTGGAACGAGCGAGGAAGCATCTTTTGCTCCACACAGCCTCCACGACCACTGGACATCATTCGGATTACGAGAGGAGTTAATCCGTACCCTCTTATATACCTTCCTTCTTGACTCTGCTTTCGTGATATTTTACGATATGAGTCCCCGGATGGTAATTAATGAACTGCAATTTGGCCTCGCGGCTACGGATGAGCATTTTAATGCTCCAGATGCCGAGACATGGTTCATGTGCACCCAAGCTGTGGCACAGAGGTCACTGGCGTACAGCCGGGTCACGTTGTCTCAGTCTATTACCATGATTATGGGTGAGGACTTTGGTGCTGGTCGATGGGAGGTCTTTGAGACAATAAGCCCATTAAATTTGTTTGCTATTGCTAGTGGTAGGTTGCATGACAATAAACTAACAACGGCCTTACTGACACATTCCAGCCTTCCACAATCTCATATACCATCACCAGAATGGACCAGACCCAAGGTCAAGATCCTTGCCTATCACACGAGGGCTAAGGAATTGGTTTCGAGTCTGGTTCAGTCATAACTTATTCTCACCCCCCGGCAACTATGTCTCCGTTGAATCAAACGAGTCTCGAAGAAATCTTGGGTTCTTTCTTCATGCGGATGAATATTGGTGTCTCGCCAATCTGTTCTGTAGCCAATTCGAACGCGGTGTCCATCCACACCAGTCTTTTGGCGATACTCATTCCCAGCGATCTGGAGGGTTATCAGATATGGGCAACATACACAGCTTGATCCTTCGTTTCCAGGATGTAGATCTTGGAGAGATCATTCTCTCATAAAAGAATCACTTATTCTTCTTCTCTAGCCTCTTTCGTTCGTCGGTGCTATGAAGCCAGTCCAGCCAAGGCATTCCTCCAAAGTGGACGTCAAAACGCTCATGATGACGATCATGACGATAAGCTGCACCTCCAAAGAAGTCAAAGCCACTATGGACAGTCGCAGTCTCAATAAGCTGCCAAGCGACAAACGCCCACATGGTCAAGATGTGAGTTCTGAGCAGTATGGGCGGAAGGACGATAGGGATCGTGTTGGCTACAATATGCTCGATAGGATGGGCATACTGCGAGGCGAAGGCGACTGGTGCCGTGAACTTGTGGTGGATTTTGTGGACGCGACGATAGAGGTATGGTATGTGAAACAGTCGATGGGAATAGTAGAAAAGGATCTCTCTAGCAACTAAGCAGATGGCAAAGTCCCTCACGAAACTTCTTGCAGGTGGTAGTGATGCTGTGACCTGGAATGCTGATGGCATATTCCGCTGTGTCGCCAGAAACGCCAGGGATAGTTGTAGTCCAATGACTATGAGCTGATTCCTCAAAGATATCAGGACAGAGTCTAATATCTCAGATGCTTTGGGCTGTTTTGGTGGAGGTTGTATCTTGTGTCTCGCTGCAAAACTTGGGGCAACATGATCAAGGAGAACGAAAACGGCGGAAGGAATCCACCAGAAAACGATTTGGATAAGGCAGCTGCCTACGAACTCGATTGTAAAGGGATCATAGGTAGCGACTACGTTGGCCCAGACTTGGGACATCTTGACTTCGGCTTTGGTAGTTGACAGATGGTTGACCTGAAAAATCATGAGATTGAGAGACGTAGATATACTTTGCTCAAGGACTAACTCAATCGAGGAGGAGCAAATAAGAGGCGCTTTGATACCCCGCAATCTTTGAAGTCTAGTACTCATAAGGAAGTCGTCTCAAGAGCCTCTGTCTTCACTTTGCCTCTTTAAGTTTAACCTCTACAGTTTCACGCGGAGCCTCGGTTGGCTTGAGTGGCGTCATGGTCCAGGTGGCGATCCACATGAATTATCCTGACCCTGCCCGAGGCTCCGTTTCACAACTGGAGGGCGATTGGTAATAACATGAACAATCATTGGTAGAACCTGTGTAGTCTCGAATTGGCAGGCGGCTATATGAGAGTCATGGCATGCTAATCGGGGCCCGCGGGTCTTATATCTCGATAGACAACCACTCCGACGGAGTCACAAGTGCATGGCTTTCAGCCATCTCAGCGCCGTTGTGTTCCCGAATGCCTTCCGACATACCATACTATTTCTAGTGGACACCTGTGATATCCCAGCAACTACAACACCAGACAGATTTATGATATCCACTCAGCCTTCGACCGCCCTCTTCGTCCGGTCGAAACATCCCAACCAATACTCGACTTCTCAAACTTGAATGCAGGTGCCAGCACCTTGAAGTCCTCATCCAATCTGTATTCCTTGCCACTCATGTCCCAGAAGTACTCAGGATGCTTAAATATTTCTGGCCGAATCTTCTGCAGCGACTGATGTGTCTTTCCAACGATCGCACTCATATCATCGTAATGGCGAGGGCTGAACTGAGGGTCACGGTTTCTAAGAGCCTTCTGCTGGTCCTCGGAGTATGAGCCGAGACGATAATACCAGATGTTGTACTGCGTGAGGCTAATGTCGATGTCAAAGGTGACGTTTTCTTGGGTGCGTGCTAATAATGCTTGGATGGCAGCCGCGGCTCCGACTAATCCAGTCTGATAATCCGAGTTGGCTAGGGTAATGTCAGAAGTGAGGTCTTGAGATGTAATATCACAGTGAACTTACGGAAAAGTGGGACAACAGCCTCGTCGAGACCAAGAAACTTGCCCTGTAAGTAGGGCTTAAAATTCCCACGGGTACCCAGATGTTAGCCCACCTAATTAGGCCCATGGGTAGGTCTGGGTACCCATAGTAGGTTATTTTTTCTAACCTACCCAACTGGGTACCCAAAACTTACCCTATTCTATTAATAGTTACCTAATAGATACCTAAATAGCTTAAATAAATTTATATTAAATATTTAAAAAATATATTATAAATCTATATAATTATATATATATATATAAATTTTATTATAATTATTTTACTTATAAATAGCTATTTTATTTGCTATTTTACTCTCTTATTAATACCTAGAAAAAAATATACCCAGTTTAGGGTACCCTTAGTGGGTTATTTTTTCTAACCTACCTAATTGGGTACCTAGACCTACCTACGGGCGGGTTGTGGGTACCCATGGGTTGGGTATTTTAAGCCCTGCCTGTAAGCATGACAGTCCTACCAAACAATCGCTAATCTGCTGCCACCCCGAGCGGTAAGACAGCGGCCCCTTGAAACCATAACAGTTCTCCCTCATATAGATCAGACTTGGGCTCAACTCACGCAAAGACTTGGAGTCAAAGCCCAGCTTCGCCAAGGCACCAGGACGGTATCCATCAACAAGAACATCAGCATCTTTGATAAGCTCAGAAAGTGTTTGCCGCCCCTCAATTGTCTTAAGATCGATGTCAACGTCTCTCTTGCCAGTCTGAAGATCCGGCATTGTTGCCGAATACTCTGGTAACCTGCTGCAGGAGACACGGATGACATCGGCACCAAGAACACTGAGGATCTTGGATACTGCTGGGGCTGCGATGACGCGAGATGAGTCCAAGACTTTGATACCGGCGAGTGGACTATACCTATCAATGTCTTTGGCTTCTGGCCAAGTCTTCTTCGGTGCTGGCACACGAGTCGATGTCCATAAGGATTCTTCCGACATAATCTTACCATGCTCGCTTACGAAGAACTCCTCAGGCGTGTAGCAAATCACACCAGCTTGCTTGAACTTCTCGTTGGCCACTTTTTCGATATCTTGAGAATCCCATTGTGCAACCTTTTTGGTATAGATCTCGAAAGCTTCTTCAGTGCTGACATCGCTATCCTCAACACCCAACATCTCCATCGTGGGCAAAGCATTCATAGATCCATGCAGATGATACCATCTTCCATCCTTGGTGCGATAAACATTTGTCGCATATCGCCTGACTGGCTTGCTCATCTGATGGAGGTCCATCTTGGCAAGCTCTGCTAGCATTTTGTTGTTCTGCATAAAGTGCTTGCCACCAATGGTTGGCAGTAGCACTGATTCAAGGTTGGTCATCTTCTCCCACGAACTTGACTTTCTCGGCGGCTTTGACGAAAGAGTCTGGAAGATGTAATCTGGGATCTTGAAGGAGAACTTTATTCAGAATTCGAGTAGCTTCGGTGGAAATGGAGTAATTCGACATGGTGTTGACGAATGAGAGGCGACTGTTGGGGAGGGATGTTGTAGTTGCAAGGATTTAAGTAATCCTCTCGGCTAAGTAAAACCGAATATTGCTTCCACTGTCTTTCAAGTCAATGATGTCTTGCAATGCTTAGTGGGTCTCGCCGGAGTTCTTGTGCTTGGTTCGACTCCCGGAGTTTTGCATCGGAGTTCTGATAGCGGACTGCGGGACGCGGCCAACTGTAACACAGGGACAATGACATCACCAAACATAGAACGAGTGACTGGCATACTCAAGTACGGAGTACTGATTGCCGGTTGTCTCGGGTATGGAATTTTGAATCCCAACATCCGAAATTGCGGGGTAATATAAAGATAGCTTATACTCAACGCCTCTCAACCCTCCTCCTGGATCAGGACTCGGTGGCTATGCAACACAACACACTACACCGTACTTCTTCGTGCCAGTAGTTCAGAAACACAAAATCATTATGGCTTCTAACAACGAATGGCGCCTTGGCGAATTCGGCAGCAGGCCTGTACGAGTGGCTAATTGTTCCGGTTACCATGGTAAGTCAAGTTACGCACAGCCCAGACATTGCTGACCGATAATATCATAGGAGATCCCGCCATTGAGATGTACAAGCAGGCTACGTTAGGTGATGTCGACTTTATAACTGGCGACTACCTCGCTGGTAAGCCTCGGGTCTTGAAACTTGGATTGGCTGTGTGGCTTACAAGAATCAGAGGTGAACATGGCCAATAATGCAGAAGCATATGCGAAAGGACAACATCCAGGTTACGAGGCTACTGCATTGAAAGGTCTTGAGCTTTCGATCGATGCCATCGCAGACAAGCGCATCAAAGTTGCCATCAATGGCGGAGCACTTAATCCTGAAGGTCTCGCTGTGAAAGTTGCAGCTTTAGTGAGACATTGCCATTGCTGTTGTATCTGATGTCTTGTGCTAAACGGTTACCAGGTTGCCGAAAAAGGTTGTGATCTCAAGGTAGCCTATGTTTCTGGTGATAACGTGCTTCTCAAGCTCGGAAAACACATGCCGCAAGACAGAGAAAACGCGCTGGCTCATCTGGATTCTTTGAATGATCATGTCACTCTCACTCCTGAGACCTACATATTCACCAAAACTGGCGATGAACCTCGGGAAATAGTGTCTGCTAATGCTTATCTCGGTGCCCACGCCATCTATGAAGCATTTCAACAGGGTGCCGACATCATCATATGCGGCCGAGCTTCTGATGCCAGCCCCGTCATCGCCTGCGCATGGTACTGGTGGTCGTGGAGCAACACCAACTACGATGAACTGGCTGGTGCCTTGGTCGCAGGGCACTTGATTGAATGCTCAGCCTATGTCACCGGCGGCAACTTTGCAGGCTTTGACGCTTTTGATCTTGAGAACTTTGTAGACCCGGGTTTCCCGATTGCTGAGATTGCACAAGATGGCTCCTGTGTCATCACAAAGCATGAGGGTACAGGCGGTATCGTCACTGTTGATACATGCAAGTCTCAGCTCGTGTATGAGTTACAGGGCAATGTATACATTAACAGTGACGTGAAAGCTTACCTGGATGATATTGAGATGGACCAAGTTGGTCAAGACAGGTATGGAAGCTCCCAAGTTGTACCAGCGTCGCTAACTTGGTTAAAGAGTTCGCGTTCACGGAGTTCGCGGTTCGCCACCACCAGAAACCACGAAGCTCGCACTATTTTACAAAGGAGGCTACGAAATGCAAGCCTTATTCAACGCAACGGGTTACAATTTTGAGCAAAAGTTTGCCCTTGTTGAAAAGCAAGTTCGTTTTCATCTTGGCAAAGAGAAGCTCAGTCATCTCGACTTTCTCGAGTTTCAGAGGATTGGCGTCCCAGCTGTGAACCCTGCCAACCAAAACAGCGGTACGGTGTATCTCCGCATCTTCGCTCAGTCAACGAAGGTAGAAGCTCTTCAGGCAATTATGATGGCCATTGGGAACATCTCATTGAAGCATTACTCAGGTTAGTCAATCCGGCGAGTGGAAATAATGTCAGGGTCACTAACTTGTTCGTAGGGTTTCACAGCTCTTTGGACTTTCGCTCTGCTATGCCGCGTCCATACCTGGCATATTATCCAGCTCTTTGGCAACAAGCCAAGCTTGAAGAAAAGTTCCATTTTGTGGACGGAACTGGCACAACGAAATCTTTCAACGCTACACCTCCTCCTCGGTTTGAGATTATGGAAGAGAGGGCATCTTATGACACCAAATCACCAACACCTCTTGACGGTGGAGTTCTTGAAGTACGATTGGGCAGTATCGCCCTCGGCCGTTCTGGAGACAAGGGCGCCAATTTGAACTTTGGCTTGTTTGTTGACACGCAGGCCAAGTGGGACTGGCTGCGCTCATATATGTCTCGGGTCAAGGTACAGGAGCTTTTGGGAGAAGACTGGCGTCCAGAATTTTCCATCGAGCGTGTTGAGTTTCCCAAGATCTTTGCTGTGCACTTTGTTGTGTATGGCATCCTCGGCCGTGGAGTCAGTAGCTCAAAGCGATTAGATGGGTTTGGAAAGGGTTTTATTGATTATTTTAGGGATAAGGTTGTTGAAGCGCCTGCCTCTATCTTGCAACGAAGCCATATCTAGACCTCAAACAATCTGTCAATCTGAACATTATCTGAGTTCCAACTCACCAGGTATTGCGCTGTGCCCGTTCCAGACTACTCTTACCCACGGACTCTTCCTAGTCGCATAAATAAATATTGTCTCATTTTCTCCACCCGCTCTCGGTGTCTTACATATAAGATCCTCCCTCTGTAATGAGGATTCACATACAGGTAACCCATTGTCTCGTCTGGTGGACCCGTCCGGAGTTTTGGTACGCTATGACACGAAAGTCTCGGAGTTTTGCGCACTAACGAACAGGAGCCGAGGCACAAAACAAGGCCTATCAGAATTAAAGTTTATAGTGGTCATGGGTCGTGAAATGGGTATTCCATCCCCTCATGACCCGGAATTCTCGTATGTTGACTCTCTAAACTCCGAAAAATGAACAACCGCGGCGACCGTCGACGCCGCCTTGCAAAGGTACCCATCATTCGCTATTTTACGGCAGGATACAGGCATTGACTAATTCCGTGGTGCCAGGCATGCGATCATTGTCGGAAAGGCAAGGTCCGATGCGACGGAACCCGGCCAGTTTGTGGGCGTTGTCGGGGTTGCGGAAATGATTGCCACTATGCAGACGTTGACAAGCCCGATCCACGTCAACGACGATCCAAGACATCATCTCGAAACTCGACACGTGATTCAATTGCGGAAGCGAGTTTTGAAGGAGTTGACTCTTCTTCAGCCTTGTTGTCAGACTCTTCAGTCGTTCAAACGGTCGCTCACCCTCACTTACATCTTGAAGCCCATCATGGGTTTCACAACTTCACAGAGTCAGGCCCCGGCCAGGCCTTGACAGCAACGGACACAAGCCCTCGAGACACGATAGTTGGTGGTAATGGAGATATGCGCTACTTTGGTACGTTTGCATAGTCACTTCAACATTCATGAGCTTATTCGATATGGCGACAGGTCCGCCGTCAGGCATATCCCTGGTTTCCACGGCTACTCCACGCAAATCAGGACAGCATACACCAGAATCGTGGTCCAAATGGACACACTCATCTATCGAGCCCTTGTTCACAAAGCGGATCATGAAACCTCTTCCATCTTGGACTGAGGCATTCTCCCTTGTCAGTGAATTCTTCACTCATGAACACCAAGTCTTCCCATGCTTCAATGCACCAGCATTCATATGTCTACTAGGCCAACAGTACTCATGTACTGAGAGTCCAGCGTGGTGGGTCTCACTCAACTCTGTTCTTGCGATTGCACAGCGTCGTCGGGCGGAGGCAGCTCAATCGGCAGAAGCAGAGGATCTAGCTTGGGCTTATGCATCAAATGCGCTTGCCGGGACTTGGGATGTTCTCATGCGTAGTACACAATTGTCTTCTGTCCAAGCTCTGCTGGCCATTGCCTGGTTCTTTGTCGGAACACCAAACCCGCAGCCCAGCTTCATGCTCGTTGGCTGCGCTGTGCGTCTTGCACACTCAATAGGCATCCATGTCGAGAGCCAGGATCCGTCTGTAAGTCCAGCGGAAGCAAATATGAGAAAGAAGGTCTTTTGGATCGCGATTTGTCTAGACCGGGAACTGTGTCTCCGAACTGGAAGACCCCCTTGTCATGATCTCAATGCTGCCTACGTTGACCCACCAATGGGTTCCTTGGATGAAACGGAGATAATCAAGACGGTTGAGGGGCATGAACTGAACCTCTTCAAAGGTCAGATACAACTAGCCGTGATCCAGAGCGCGATTTACCGAGGTCTTCATTCAGGCAAAGCCCCACCGAATTGCGTTGTAGATTCAGTGGCGGACCTACTGCAGAAGCTGGAGAATTGGCGTGCTGAATTTGCACCAACTCTTACTCATGACTCTGCTGGGAGGTGCGAGCATCGTGGGTTGATGCGGCTGTACTTTTCCTACTACAATGCCGTCATCGTTGTGAGCCGCGCATACAGCCTAGCTTACTGGGTATCGCCAAATCACCCGGAAATTTCAGCCCTCCCTTCAAAGATGAGAGACTCTATAGAGAATTGTCTCAACGCGTCCCGATGCATCATTGAGTTGAGCAAGCTCATCCCAGTCACATGGAAGAGCTTTCACTGGTAAGTCCTATCAGGTCAGGGCTTTGATTAATGACTAATTGGCTGAAAGGACATTATTCCAATACCAATGAGCGCTGTTGTTATCCTCTGCATTATGGCAATTCGGAATCCTATGAATGAGTTTGCGACGAATGACATGCGCTTGGTCGGTGACGTCATGCAGATTTTCAAAACACTAGATGAGGCGTATGGCAATATCTACCTCACTCAAGTCCAAAAGGTCTGTCAAGAACTATACAGAAAGGCTTGCCATGCTGTGCAATCTTCAAATACACAGTTAGTTGAGTCTATTAATGTAGAGACTCCTGCTCTTCAAGCCAACCGGCAAGAAAGTCACCAGACACGCCATACTGATGGCGTGTTTGAGTTCAATCTAGATGCCTTTGAACAAACAATGCCTTATCCACTTCCGATGGTTTGGGACTTGGATACATCACTGTGGACTTCAATTATATAGTCCTAGTTTAAATACTGTTTATTATATGATAATGTTATTGCGACTTGGCGAATTTAGAAGCACAGCTGTGAGAAAGTTGGGTAAATTGAATAAATGAAATTCGTGGGAAGTAAATGTCTAAAAGAAATTCTCAAGGGTCACTGAATTAAACAGCGAACCGGTTTCTAATATGCTCAGTAATAAGCCAGCAGATAAAGACTTACCTCTTGAGACTCTTAGGCATTGGATTTTATTGTTTGTAATACATAAGGCTTGCATTTTATCAATTTGTGTTGCATTACCGGGTAGGTCTGTTACTAAACCAACTGAATTCGTTAACCTAAGAGGTCCACCCACCTTAAGCGTGACGCGACGATTGGCTGCAGTTTAACAAAAGAAGCTACGCCAATCTAAAATTATCCAGTGGCGAATGAGATCAGTCATTCAAGCCCCATACAGCTGACTGAATCTGCGCGTTTCTTTTCTGTGTTTCAAACGCTTAAGACCGGAAAAGCGGCAATGCCGGGTTGTAGATCAAAGGTTGAAGTTGCCAATTACGGAGCAGATTGTGTCTGTGTACCGTAATATCACGTGGGTAATTTAAATCCTGAAATGGCGTTGTCTTATATAACATGTAGCCCAGAAGGTGCCTTCTTTGACTATTACAATCACCTGTATGGATAACAAAACCTGATGTCGACATTCAACGCGATGACATGACCAAGAGCTGTCATGACCAAGAGCTGTCATGACCATTCTTTGCAGTATCCCCGGTTAACCCGGCCGGAAGTTGCGTGCCGCAATTAGTCTCGGCACCGAAATCCCGGGTTTAGCTTTGTGCTAGACCTTGGCGGCGGAGCAGAAGCTACATGCTGTCACATAGCCAAGAGCTCTATTTTCAAGGTACTGCATAGCCACTTAAATCAGGAATTCTGCGCAAGGTACGTAAGCCTAGGCAATATCACCTCCACTAACCAGGGAGTAAAACCAAAGATGGGTAAGAAACGGGAAGTATAGCTTGGAGGAGTGTGTAACCTTGACCAAATGACGTTTGTACGATTGGGCTTGATAAGTAGTTCTGACGAGACTATAACCATCATTGAGTGACTCTGCCGTTTATTGCATGTTAAAAAATCATCGACTGTGAAAAATGGTTTCGCAACACGTCTACGACTTATGCCAAGTAAAAGAAACAGTGAGCTCCGTCTTGGCAAATGATCCAAGCCAGACACCAGGAAATGCCATCAAGAAGCTATACGGTCATCATGAGCATGGGCTACATCACAAGATCTCCGCCAAAGAAGACACAGAGAAGAGCGCAGATGCCGTCGAAGCAGCCCTCCAATGCGGTCGTTGGGGCCCGACGACACCAAGTCCGTTGTTTCTCCAAGCATTCGCCGACTCTCTTTAATGCCTAAATTAAGACCCATTGGCAGGTGTCGTGTCGCCGCTGTTGATGGGCTCTCATGGAACTATGCCACTTACAGTCATTGCACCCCTCGCAGATGTCATGCGCCACTGCTCGAATCTCATCGTGCGGGCTGAGAAGGAAGTTTTCTTCATCACATGTTCCTGGGCACCATCAGTAGCGCAAGCTCTAATTAAAGATTCCCTGATCGAACTCTCGAAGCGAGCCGGAAAGACAGGGAGACGAGTGGTTGCTAAGATCATGTATGACAAGCCAGGACCATGCAACGTTATAAGTCTGCATCAGTTTGTTAAGCCAAAGTCATACACCTCCAAGACGATCGACTTGCCTTCCCCCGAGGAAATACCAAATGTCGACCTGGAGGTAGTCAGCCTGCATCGGATATTCTTGGGCACTCTACACGCCAAGTTCTGCGTCGTGGACCGCAAGATTGCTGCCGTTATGAGCAACAACACCGAAGACAACGATAACCTGGAAATGATGGTCCATGTTGAAGGGCCCATAGTTGATAGCATATACGATACTGCTCTGATAACCTGGCAAAATGCCCTCCATCCCGAACTTCCATCTCTCCAGACACCTGCAACAGAGGGCGGATTGCATACCTCTACCGAGAGTTCTTCAACGAGGGAAAACGAAGCCTCGCACCTAAGAGACTTTACCACTATACAGGCTGATAATGAGCGACCCCTATCGGAGCATTTCCCAGATCGCCCTCACTACGATGATGGCATAGAGGGAGAGGTTAGGCGCATGCAGTCATGTTATGCCCTGAAGGAGGGTGAATCGCGTCTTCAAGCAGCAAATCGCCAGCTCAACCTTGCAGTCGAGCATCCAATCGAGCCCACGGGACCTGAGATTGACGCAGGAGACGAAATGACTCCATACATCTCGACGATTGGTGATGGAAAGCCAGTTCCCATGGCGCTTGTATCTCGACCGCCATACGGGGCTATCGACTCAAAAAGCGTTCATGTGCCCCAAAACGAAGCATGGTTATCGCTGATCAGGAATGCCAAACACAACATCTTCATTCAGACGCCGGACCTCAACGCTGCCCCATTAATTCCTGCACTCAAGGGAGCGCTGAAGAGAGGTGTAGAAGTTACATACTATGTGTGTTTTGGCTACAACGATCCGGGAGAAATGATCCCCGGGCAAGGCGGAACAAATGACCAAATCGCACAAGACCTCGTCTTATCCCTCTCCCAAGATAGCCCCGAGCGCAAACTCTTGCACATATACAACTACGTCGGAAAGGACCAAGACCATCCCATCCATCACTTATTTAAAGCTCGGTCCTGTCATATCAAGCTTCTGATCGTCGATGGCAGTGTCGGAATACAAGGAAGTGGTAATCAAGACACTCAGTCCTGGTTTCACAGTCAGGAGATCAATCTCATGGTCGATAGTATGGAGATATGTTAAAAATGGAGAGAATGTATCGATAGAAATCAAAACACAAAGAGGTTTGGCAAGGTGGCTGAAGATGGCATTTGGAGGGATGCTGAGGGGAAGCCTGGAAAAGGGTACATGGGAAATCCAGGGACTGTTATGGGCTTGGTTAAAGGTGTTTATGGCATGGTAATGAAGATGAAAGGTGCAGGGGGGTTCTAGGAAATGTTTAATGGAACTGCAATATCTATACAATATGGGATCCTAAGCCTGACGTCACTTTGAAGGGCACGCAAGATGCTGACTGAGGATGAATATGTCTGTGATGCCAAAGAATAATACAAGATAAATCAGGAGTTCTAACATGAAGTAGACCAGGCATGTCAATCTATAGTCTAGAAAGATATATTAAACTACAGTGAATGCTTAGTAGACCTGATTGAAGAACCCGCAATTGTTTATCCGCAACGGCCAGTGACTCATGTAAGCTCTTGCCCCTGTTCACAGCAACCAATCACTGAATCTTATGCTTTGTATTAAATAGCGATGATCGCTGACCCCGCAGCTTATAAGAGACGTCTTGTCTTGTTTGCATTCATTTCATTCCACTTCAATCTTGCTCCGGTAACTACGTCGAAAATGTTATCTGCAGTGGATATTCAATCACTCCCCTCCGAAGTTCTTAGCACCATTCTTTTCTTCGTACGCAACGAGAGAAATGGCCGACGCTCAATTGAAGAGTGTCGCTTGGTTTCACATTGCTTCAATAATGCTGCATCGCCATTGCTCTTTACAGAAGTTTCTGTTTGCCTTACCTCGAAATCCTTTACTCGCTTAGAAGATATTTGCCATCACCCTATTTTCAGCAAGTCAGTGCAAAGCGTCAGCATAGTCACGTCTTACTATGAAACCGAATTAGCCTGCAACAGGCCAATATTCATGCTCGAGGCCAAGGCCAGGCTGCTTCGACATGTAGAAACCATGGAACGGTCGAGATACTACTGGAATAAATATCCTCACACGCAAGAACAATCCCGGTGGCTATCAAATATGGCTTGGAGAACAGAGCCTGAATTTGAACAGCTTTTCAGTGACCAGGTAAATGAAGAATCACTAACGCCTACCTAAAGGCTATTTCTCAAGCTCTACGATCTATACAAAGAAATGTACAATGACCAAGAACAGCTTCGAGAAGGCTAAAACCACATCGCTCGCTTGTGCGCCGCTCTAAGTTCCTTATCCAACCTGATATCCTTGGAACTGAATGATGTTAGAAATATGGGAGGCCTGGAGCACTTGGATGCTGCTGACTTTGCCCACACTGGGTATGATCATACAATACTGCAACACTTCAGCCCTATCCTGCGCAAGTCAAGGTGGTGTGGTTCTTTCAAGACAATTCACAATGCGACTCCACCCGTTGAGATGATCGGAACATTGTGCTCTGAGCTTGCAGATAAAGGCCTGAGACCTAGGATACTTCGTCTCCGCTTGGTCCCTCCGCCTAGCATGCAAGCCTGGCAGCTATCACCATCGCAGCAGGCTGGATTGAAGACTCTGGTTTCTCAAACTACGACACTAACGCTATATGTGGATTTCCAGGCACGGAGCTATGAATTGAAGGATAATCCTAGGCACGAGATGCTTGCACTCTGCTCTATCACCCAGTCATGTCTAAGCACACCTCATCTCGGGAATATGCATATTGAGTTTATTGGCTATCCTCCGCTGAACATGAGGCCAACTGTCTCTTTGGATAATATCCTGCCTGTTAACCTTTTATGGCCACGGCTTCGGTCTCTGAGTCTACACAATCAACCTTTCACTGTGATGGAGCTGAGGTCTCTAGTCACTCGACACTCTGAGACTCTACGCGTCTTGGACTTGCAGGGTTGCTGGTTGGTTGAAGGCAGCTGGGATGATGTTAAGGAAGTTGTTCAAGACCAGCAGGACCTAGAGAAAAGTAGCATAAAATACCCATCAGGTGGAAACCACAGTTAGTCAAGAGATGTAACGCTATTATTAGCTTTCAGGAATGAGCATAAACTGGCTAAAGTTCCTGCTATACTAGAAACATCGCTTAAGCATGTTGCAAAACCAGGAATAGTATCCGGATGGATAACAACGATGGCTCCTGTAGGTTTAAATCTTGGCTTGGGTTGTCTCCTTGGCCAGTTGTGCACGGAACTGCTTAGTTAGTTGCCTAATCGCCAAGTCCAACAGAACATCCTCGCTTCCACCAGGAATCCTGGCCCCAGGAACTTCTCGATAAATTTCTATATCGTCGTATCAGCTCTCTGTCTCTGTATAAAGTATCCGCTGAATGACTTACTCTCGGCAATCTCGCCCTTGCCCGTACGCGTATAACCGTTACCGCCGAACAATAGAACAGCGCATCTTGCACACTCGTCAAGAACAATGCCAGCGTTAGCTTTGCACAGAGCGGTCAGGCCGCCGAGCTCTTGGTCTGCTGTTTCCTTGGGCATCTTGGAGAGCTGGTATGCGAATGATTCTACCCAGGACCATTGTGATTCCAGGATTGCACCACATTTGGCCAGTCGGTGACGTACCACGGGTTGTTCTATGAGAGTCTTGACAAGTCAGCTGTGAATTACATATAATCCATCTCCTGAACCTACCTTATTGAATGCCTTGCGCTGAAGATAATATGCGAAGGCACTGCTCAGGGCAACTCGAGCCTGACGGGTGACACCAACAGAGATGAACATACGCTCGTGGTTAAAGTTGTGCATGATGTACTTCATGCCCTCGTTCTCACGCCCGATCAGGGTTTCGCGTGGGACTCTCACATCATCAAGTTCGATAAAGGAAGTTCCAGCCACGATCTGCCCCGCAACTTTGAGTCGTCTCCTTGTCACGCCAGGATGGTCCTTGAGCGGGACTAAGATTAAAGAAATGCCTTTTCCTCCAGAGTTTTCCCCACCAGTTCGGACTGCTATACTAGCATAGTCTGCCATCATCCCATTAGTAATCCACTTCTTGGTCCCATTAATGATGTATTCGTTGCCACTCAGAGTGGCCGTCGTGGTGATGTTGGCGACGTCAGAGCCAGCACTAGAGATGAGATCAGCAAAGCTCTCATTGAGAGATATCTTGAACCCACTCTGGCTCCGTAATTGCAATACAGATTCTCTTTCGCCCGACTAAAAGATCTAGAAGAAATCTTTCTTGTAGCTAAGGCTCTGCATAATGCAACAGAGGGGGGATACCAAAAGCTACGCCAGTGGTGATGGAGCCGGGTGGTCCAGCAAGACCGGAGCGACTCATCTAGTGTTCAATACAGTCAGCATCGCGATTGATAATGCACCCGTTTGCTGCCATACCTCATCTTCATATATCATTGTGTGCAAAGTGTCCCATTCCTCCACAGGTACCTGGCCAGGCATGTGAGTTATGCCTAGCTTTCGAGGCCATTCTACAGGTAAAGGCGCTGGTAAAGACGGCAGGATAAAGTTACCCTTGGCAAAGACCTTAAATAAAGTGGATGGCACCTCCTCTGCTGTTTCCCAGTCCAGGGCATTTTTGTTGAGGTTCTCATCGACGAATTCGCGACAAGCAGCCTGGAATCTGCGATGTGACGCGTTGAAGTACGGCGAAGGGGCGCCTCTAAGCCACGGCGGGTCTGCGAAAGGGACTTGGTGAACGGCAGGAGGCATTTTGGAGGTGGTTTTGGAGATAGCCAGAGTTTTACAACAGTTAGGTTAAGCTATATTTGATGAATTGTAAGCTTAGATATATAACCAGTATTCCAAGGCTTCTAACCTCAGCCGCGGGCTTTTCCCATTAAGGAAAATGCCTTGGCATAACTATCTGGACTTCCCCAAGCCAGCCGAGGCTGATTTTCCCACCCACTCAAGTGTCTCATTCCGGGTCTGATTAACATGGACGCGCCAAACGTCAAAGCTTGGACCGGGACTGAGAGTCATTTCAATTAATTGCTGGCATTATGGAGTTTAAATGGCGTTTTAGCATTTGTTAGTGTCTTGACTCTAATAAATAGTGGATGTCTACTAATACCCGCTGGACGCTGACTCAATAACAAGTTCTTAGTAAAAGGCATTCTGTGACCCAAATTAAAGGCAAGTGCATTATAAGCTGGCTCTAACACTGCTGAGGTTAGCGGGCTAGTTAATATTCTTAATAATGGTATAGGCACTAACTTGGATTCATAGTATCTGGAATAGTACCATTGCACAGCCACTTAGGAATGGGTTTCTGTTTTGAATCCAATGCAGTATGTAACTCGAGGGCCGCCTTAACACGCGCACCAACGTCTGTGGATCTCCACACGTCCATGCCTTGGATACGCAGCGTCTCGGCGACGTGAGAGATGGATGAGATGCCAAAGCTGGTGTGGGCAAAATCTCGGCAGGTCTCCTGCGTGATGCCACTGATTGGGAAGGTTTTTTGATTGTACCAATATTTGATAATCTCCGCGGTCGTATTGATCCCACCGCGTCCTTGCACGGGATAGTCCCCATCGGAGGTCAGGTAGATGTACGCGGGAACCCGGCTGGAGAACAACCCCAAGGACTTTTCGTACAGAGCTGCATCTTCAAGGAAGACGGCAGCCCCTATGGTAGACTCAATCATCACTACGAGCGTCAGCAGATCCGCTAGTGACAGTAATACAGTGGAAGTGGACTTACCTAATTCCCAGTTTCCATTCTTCCGCGGGGCACCATCCTTGATGAGGGGGAGATAGGCGTGTCGCAGCATGTCAGAGAACGCCTTGATACTCTTCTTGGACCAGTGTTTATAGCTCGAGCGCATAATTTCACCTGCACGTACCCAATTAGCGGCCGACCAGGCCGCCTACAGTGGCGCGTTGCTGTTGTTGTGACCTTGGATCGTGCTAGACCAGGCATCCATATAATGGATGGACTTCTCAGCATAGTGGTTTTCCTTGGTAATCTACCATGCCAATGCGTTCATATATGCCGCCATGGAATCCTCGCGCTCCTGATAACACCCAATGTTGGGCGTCGATGTCGGTCCGCACTCAACCGTCTCATATGGCTCGACCGTTCGCGTAGGCGAGATGTACGACATGTTAAGCATGGAATCAAATGCCTCCGTCTAAGGATTCTCCCTAGCCTTGATTCTCTTGGCAATATAGTCGAGCTGTGGCTTTGAAACGAAAACTCCTGGATGAACCCATGTCTTGGGCGCGCTGGTGGGAATGGGAAAATAGGGAGTCGCGTTACTATTACTTGCCGCACTTACAGATTTAAGGGCAAAGGAAGCTTCTAAGCCAAGCACCAGGAATTGAAGCTTCATCTTGTTGGTGAAAATATTGGTAGATACAGTAGCTGTTTTACCCCGCATTGTTAAATGTTAATTGCACTGGGAGTAAGATTTTATTTTTAGAATGACAGTTTCCACCAATAATGTTGTAGTAAAATCTGATATTTTCCACTAATTAGCTAGCCCTCCTTAGTTCTATGGCATTCAGTTCACTATAAAATAAATATCCTCATCTTCTGTAAAGCTTCACAAACTAAATTGCATAATAATGATTATAAGGTAGAAAGTAGGCTTAGTTATATAAGTTAAGCTAAATAGAATAAAACCTCTTCTTGTTCCAGAATGCAATATACCGCTTAATTATATCTGGGCTCAGTGTAATATAATAAATCCCGCTACCCGCAAGAGCGTTGATGGCGTTTCTCGAGTCATATATCGGCGAGTGCTGGCTTACCTCAAGTCTTGTAAGATTGCATAAGACCTTTTCTTCCAGTAGCGGCATGACAGGTGCAAGAGGGTCATCAGGAAGCATCTTTTCCGACAATTGGGTAATCCAGTCAGGATAGTTTGTGAGTTCCACTTCGTAGCCAGCTTGGCAGATAAGAGAGCAAGTCTTATTCACAGACACTGACTCTTCAATCTGTGGGGCTACAAGGCAAAATGACTTGCCGATACTCTTTGTTGAACGTGAGATGTGTAACATAGACTTGACGACATAGTCAACTGTAACATACGCCGGATCAAGATCGATCTTGAGCCATGCACCGAGTTTAATGCAGCTGGAAATGAGTCGTGAAACAAGGTCGTTGGGATTGCTCGCCCCCGTGACAGAGTGGCCAATGATGAAGCCGGGCCGATAAATAATGATTGGAAAGCCACGATCTCTCATGCGTCGAACCATTCCCTCAGCCGTCCACTGGCTCTGGGAGTAGCCCACGTCGTATCTGACACCTTGAATATGGGGACCTAGAGGTTTATCCTCCAAGACCCTCTTGGTACCTAGAAAGTACCCTGTCTGACCCCATGTATCGATGCTGGACACGTAGTGAAATGTCTTACGTCGCCCACGTGCAACAAGACGTAGCATGTTGCGAGTCCCAAGTATGTTGGTATCGTAGTGCTCATGATATGAGTCGCAGAAGTTGATCTTGGCAGCTAGGTGAAATATGGCGCTGGACCAATTGGCAAGCCAGTCAAACTTGGCCAGTCCCAGACTAAGATCTCGACTTGTGATATCACCCGGGAGTACCATGATCTTGGTAGTCAAAGCATAGTCATCAGGCCACATATCATATTTTTGCATATTGGCTTGAAGGCGATGAGCGGCTTCGGTCTCTGTTTTGCCACGAACGAGACAAGCGACCTGTTTGACATTTGGGTGACGCAGAAGTTCGTCGAGCAGAAAAGCACCGACAAAGCCAGTCGTACCAGTCAAGAAGATTTTACCTTCATCTGGATCTTCCCAGTTTGGTGTCTCCTCGATGTCATCCACCATGTCGACGTCCTTGATCCATTTATCCGCATCATCAGGTGCCGTGATTGACTCTGCATCGCTCTCGAGGAAATGAAGCAAACTTGCAAAGCGCGAGTGGCAGTATAAATCATGCATGGAGATAAGGCGACCCAAATGCTTCTTGATGCGAGCGACGAGAGCAGCGTTTTGGAGTGAGGTGGCGCCAAGGGCTATAAATTCGTCATCGTCCTTGACAGGCGAAACGCCCAGAATGTGCTCCCAAATGGCCTTCAGTGTAGCCTTTGTTGATGAAACGGAACCACCCCCATTCGTGACGATCCAATTGGGGACAGTTGGTCCCGATTTAGGAAGGCTTTTGGAAAAGGCACGGCGATCAATCTTGCCCCTAGAGTCCACAGCAAGATGTTCAACGATTTCAAATCTATCGGGGACCAAGTAATGCGGGAGTTTACTACGGGCAAACGATGCCAGATCGTGTGATTTGGTAGTGGCTTTGTCGTAAGGCACGACAAACGCGACTAGAACCGCAACACCATCCGAATCTGGTGCTGGCCGATTCACGACAATGACAGATTGAACAAGTTCACTTTCGAGGAGATTTCTTTCAATCTCTTCAAGTTCTACTCGAAAGCTTCCGTGTTTCAATTGGTTGTCTCTGCGCCCAATGAAGTCTAGGCCGCCGCCGTCATCTCTCCATTCGGCCACGTCGCCAGTTCGGTAATACTGAGTGTGAGAGTCGCCACAATCATTCGGAATGTCCCTGATAGCCCTATTTTGAATAGGGTTGCTGAGCTCGATGAACGTTGAATCACCGTGAGCTTGTTGATTCAGATAACCTAATGTTTGCTGAGGCCCAGCGATGCAGATCTCGCCTCGCTGCTTGAGATCGCGAATGACCTGCTGAGATTGATCCATGAGGAAAATCTTCATCTGGCCAACAGAATGGCCAATACCAATCCGGTCACGCAATGTCTCCTTCAGATCGACTTCCTGCATTGTCACAAGGGTTGTGCACTCAGTCGGGCCATATGTGTTCCAAAGATGCTGCGGAGGGCTGTGCTCAAGAACATCACGCATGGCAGTCTTATTGGCAACGTCGCCTGCAGTGAGAAGATGTCGAAGGCAGTGAAAGGAGTCGGGCGATGACTTGGCGACGATATGGAAAAGAGCAGCAGGCAAAATCATGATGGAAATCTTATGACGTTCGAGATAGCTCTTCAGCGCAGTAGAATCAACTACTATAACCTTGGGCAAGATGAAGATGGTGGCACCGCTGAGAAGAGTCACCCAGATTTCGAAGAGGCTCAGATCAAAGCCAGGGTCGTTGAAAGCAGCCACTCGATCTTGGGGACTCAGTGGTGTCACTAGGGTACTGGTTGCCAGGTGCATTATGGCATAACTGCTGATCTGCACACCCTTGGGCATACCAGTGGAGCCAGAGGTAAACAGTATGTGCGTACGACGTGATTCACTGCATGAGGAACCAGAGTCTATTGCATTGCTGGAAAGCTCCGGGACTGGTGCATCACTGAGATGGAGAAGAGTAATGCCCTCAGAGGAGAAGGTAGAATTCTCATCACAAATCACGTACTGAGCATTGGCATCGCTCAGCATGCTTGCAATGCGATGAAATGGCGCAGTGGGCAAGATTAGAACACAAGTTCCACCGGCAAAGAGAATGGCTAACTGTGCGATAACTTGGCGATGATCAACATCGAACAAGATTCCCACAGCTTCGCTGTGTTTGACCCCGCCTTCCTGTAGGAAGCGCGCAATCGTTTTGGCGGAGTTGATGAGTTCGCCATAAGAGATAGAACGAGCACCGTCAACAACAGCGATGGCGTCTGGAGCTGTAGTGCCCCAGGAAATAATCTTGTTCTCCATTGATATGGTTTGGAAAAATGGTAATTGGTTTTCAAAAGATGTAATGCAAATATTCAGTTGATGTTATGCTTGGTATGCAAATCATGGATGCGACGTCTTGAATAGCTTCTTATCATCTGAAGCAACACAAAAAGGTCCATGTTGGGTATGCAATATTGCTCGCTAAGAGAGTTTCTTGTCTAGTGCAGTTGATTGTTGGTTGTTAGTTACAGAAAATAACAAACCTGCAGATATTGGCATTCTGCTAATGCGGCGCTAAAGTCGGTTTGGCAACCATTAAATCCCTGTAGTCGGGTAGCAACGCATGTGATTCGGCGAGGGACACAATGGCCGAGTCATGCAATATAGACTTGTTATGTATCTGTATGAAACGTAGCTCGTCATATACAACGCCTCGAACAAACATTACGCCTGGACCGGCGGACTGGATAGCTTCCTGGATTGTCCCGCATGAGATTCTATTGTTCTCGTACAAGGCTGCTTACTGTCATCTCTACGCAGTCCCTAATCGTACGATGCCGGCAGGACAATGTCTTCTTTTCCCTCTAGTCTATGTGGCAAGTAGTATGTTTGCTATATGTTGGTCCTGAGAGACATCTAGGGGGTTTGTTCGCCAACACTTGACCGCTACTTGTAGTCAAGATAATCTGTCATGTGTAAAGGGAGAAATCATCGAGTTGAGTTACACGAGTTCGGCATGTGGTATTGGCGCTGTCTTAAGATGCATTGTTCCGCTTAAACTGCTGAATTCTATTCGCCTCACAATAATCCTTCACTTGTATGTTTACTTTTCGTTTCGACTTGAGAAAGTTAATCCACCATGCAAGCACCAGACGCCCTCGAAAATAATTTGCAACTTATCCTTCAGGATTGGCAAAGGAAAGGTTGGCAGCTTGAGCCACCAGCCCCAAGCAGTTTAACTGATATGGTTGACTTTGGCTCAAATGACACCTTGTCCTTATCGTCTTCTGGGCTCTTGGGAAAGGAGTTCCTGGCAGAGCTAGGAAAGTACCCTAGTTTTATCCTTGGTGGAAGGGCGTCCCGTTGGGGTGAAGGCTCAACTGATTACCTTTTCCAACTGGAAGAGCATATTGCTCAATTTCATAAAGCACAGAGTGCTTTATTCTTTAACACTGGGTTTGAAGCAAATGTTGCTATCTTTTCAACATTCCCCCAGCCGCATGATGTCGTGCTGTATGACAGCCTCGTCCATGCAAGCACCCGAGAAGGTTTATACAAGGGCCGTGCAAGTACTCTTCCTTTTGCCCACAGCAATCTGTCAAGTCTACGCCGATGTTTAGACACCGTCAAAGGTCAGTATGAAAAAGTTAGAAATGGTCAAGCGGTTGTATTTGTTGCACTGGAATCTTTCTACAGTATGGACGGCGACGTGGCGCCTTTGCAGGCTATTATCAGGGAGGTAAAAGAGCAGCTTCCCCTCAGAAATGCCGTCTTTGTGATCGATGAGGCACATTCGACGGGACTGGTGGGCCCTCAGGGCTCAGGCCTTGTGTCTCACTTGGGCCTGGAGAAAGACTTTTCTATTCGGGTTCATACCTTTGGTAAAGCACATGGTGCTTCTGGTGGTGAGTTCCAAGTCAAGTTGCAACTCTGATCGATTACCAAGGACTTACTAGTTAATAGCTGTTGTTTTGACCAGCCAATTATGCAAGCAAACTCTACTCAGCTGCGTACGTGGACTCATTTTCTCCACAGCACCAACTTTCACTACACTGGCGGCAGTCAGGGTTGGGTACAGCATCTTAGCAAGCAGTGAAGGTGAAAGAGTACGTTGCAGCGCCATCAGCCTCAGGCATCTCTGCTAATATGAATATCTCAGAGACGAGAGCTTGTACAGTCTAACATCAATTTATTCTACAAAGCTGTCAGCAGGCACGCAGCATGGCCAAACTGCCAGCACCTCGGTATCATTACCAGCCCAATGAAGCCTGCATCCGACACTCTCAAGTCACCTATTATTCCTGTTATTGCTCCTTACGGCGGCGCAACAGCTCTAGGACAATTTCTTGGCAATGCAAAGTTTCGCGTTCTTGTTGTTCACTTCCCCGTGGTGCCTAAGGACAAGGAGCGAGTTAGGATCAATTTGCACGCAGATCACACGTCTGAACAGATTCTTTCATTAGTAGACCTCATTCTTGAGTGGACTCAGTCACGCCGAAAGGTTGGCATGTCTGCGTCTCATCTCTAAGTAATTGCATTTCATAGTCCATTAACTTAAGAAATTGCATACGTCTCTTGTGTCTGTTTCAAGCTTTGAATGAACTCCAGTGCCCTGACCATGTTAAGCAGCGGTGACCGTAGTGACTGGGCTAGCCTGGTTGACCTGCTCACATCACCAAAAAAGGTCCTGGCTGGGAATACGAAGAGCCATACAAGGTCCGGTCACGTGGCCGGGGGCGCTGCAAACTCTCCCTGCCGACAGCTTAAACGAGACATATCGGGGATAATACAATCATCATGGGCCAGGCACCGGCAAATTTTACCGAGATAGGTAGTATAGAGAGATAAATGACTAATCAGACTGCTGCTTTTTGAAAAGAACGGTAAATAAGCAGCGATCAGGCATGCCAGCGACATAACCTCGGAGCATTGGCGCTTTGCTACTTGTCTCGACAAACAGAAGAAATGGATCCAACAGAGCAGCGTTTCAGATATAACTTAGCAAAGGCTCTGCCAAACCTATCAACGGCGACACAAGCCGTACACGCGGATGATGTCCTCAACAATGTCGACGATGTGGCACCGCCAATTCACGTTGCCGCAACCTTCCGTTATCCTCGAGCTCCAGAACGCATGCGAGAACACCACTAGAGACCTTCGTATCCGGTTCTAGATGTTGGGGAGCACTGCTACTCGAGACAATCCACACCAGGATTGTCACGCCTGGAAACTGTCTTATCTTCTATTCTTGACCAACCCTGCATTGCCTACTCCTCTGGTCTTGCAGCATTTCATGCCTTGCTAATCATGCTGAGACCCAAGAAAGTCTGTATCGGCGCGGGATATCACGGATGCCATGGAACTTTGGACCTCTACGCCCGTTCGTCTGGGACGGAGGTGCTCTCGCTCGACTGTGCCATAGACCAATTAAGTCCCGGCGACTTGATACATCTCGAGACGCCCGTTAATCCGACAGGAAAAGCATATGATATTCAGTATTACGCAGACCGTGCCCATTCTAGAGGTGCCTATCTCAGCGTAGACTCGACGTTTGCGCCTCCTCCACTCCAAGACGCGTTCATTCAGGGAGCAGATATCGTCATGCACTCCGGCACAAAATACATCGGTGGCCATTCCGATTTCCTATGCGGTATCCTGGCGGTCAAGAGTGGCAGCCCCGGCAACGAATGGCTGCAGCAACTCCATCGGGATCGATTATACCTTGGGTCTGTCATGGCAGGTTTTGACAGCTGGCTTGCAACTAGGAGCATACGCACGCTGGAGATGCGAGTTCTCAAGCAAAGCCAGTCAGCCGAGGCCATCGTTAGCGCATTGAGGCTTGGATTGGTAGGGTCTTGTCGGCAGCCATCTCTGATAAGTATCAGCGATAAAGAGGTTCAGATCATTCAGAAAGTGGTCAAAGGGATCCACCACGCCAGTTTACAAGACGAGGCTAATGAAGAAGGAAGCTGGCTGCGAAAGCAAATGCCCCGAGGATATGGACCTGTATTTTCTCTAACACTCCACAAGGTGGATTATGCCCGGAATCTTCCGTCCAAGTTAATGCTATTCCATCATGCAACCAGCCTCGGCGGTGTTGAAAGTTTGATTTAGTGGAGGACAATGACAGATTCGACGGTGACAAAAGACTTCTTGAGTGTTAGCATTGGCGTCGAGGATCCAGAAGACCTGTTGGCGGATCTACTTCGAGGCATGGAAGCTGTCATGGCTGAGACTAGTTGAGACTGGTATACTAGTAATGGAATTAAAACTAGGTGACTATAATTCTGTCTCCTGTTTATGTAAGAAGAGCTGACAGTACCCTTGACCCTGTAACGTTCTATGAATACTACATTATACTTAAGGCTAAGTACTGCTATTCCAGATAATCCACAACCTTTCTATCCTCTTTTTTCGTCCAACCCTGCAGTGCCTACTCCTTTAGTCTTGTAATATTTTATGCTTTGCTGCACTCTTTCCCGCCCATATGTAAGTTTAAGTGTTGTCCTTGTAAAGTCATTAATTTGTTTGCACTCTGCAGAATCTATAAGCTCGCAGGCCTTAGCAACTTGCATTAACCCCACTGATCGGGAAGAACAAATCTCTAGCCATTCAGTAGTAGGGTTTAAAATACCCAGCCCATAGGTATCTATAGGTACCCATTTAACAGGGGTATATACCTAGAGATACCTATTTTAGATGCCTACCTATAGGCAGATACCTAGATAAGATAATTATATAAATATAAGTACTTATAGGTAAAGATTAATTATAAATTAATACTTAAATAAAAATTTAAATTACTTATAATATATATCTTTAATTTATAATAATTAAATATAATAATTACTTTAAATTAGTAGTAAATTAATATCTTATAAGCCTTTACTTTTAGTACTTTAATAAATCCCTTAAGAAAAAACATTAAAACTATAATAGCTTAGTTATTACCTTAGACCTAGTTCTCTAGTATACTCTTATATGTATCTTTACTACTATTCTATAGCTCTTAATTAGGCTTATTCTTACTTCTATTTTATATCTCTTAATTAATCTTATCTTTACTTCTATTCTACATCTCTTAATTAATCTTATCTTTACCTCTATCCTGCATCTCTTAATTAAATATAGCTTTATCTTTATTTAGCTTATTAAAAGCATTTTTAAGTCTAGCTACTAGATCTTTTAAGTTAACTTGTATTTTAGACTTTTTCTATCTATCTTATTGCTATTTTTATATTTTAGTATTCTTAGTAGTATATACTTAAGCTTTAATGCATTTATCCCTTTTATAAGCTTAAATTTCTCTTAATTCTACTTAATCTTATATATACTATACTATTTAATTTTTCTTAGTACTAAAAAATAAAAGTAACTTAATAGTATTTAAATTAATTATTTACTAAAGGTAATTATTTATAAGGTTTATTATAGTATATTAAATGTAATAGTATATTTATATATCCTTCTTTTAAATAGTCTTATAGCTAGCATAAATAGATAGAAGATTAATACCTAAATTTAAAATTAATTAATATAACTAATTACTATATAAGATTACTATAAATAACTTACCTTTAAAGAGCTAGTATATAAAAGCTTTAGTTGCTTCTTTAAAAGCATTAATAGCATTAAAGGTAATATAAATAAAAGCTATAGTATAGTCTCTAGTTATATTAAATATGATTTTGTAGATAAGGTAGATAAAAGGGGTATATATAATAGTAAGCTTATTACTCTTAAGAATTTAAGTTTTATAGTCCTTTATCTAGCAATTTATAATAGTATTAAAGAAAAGAATTATAATATAAATAAATTACTTACTAAAAGTAATAATAAGACCTTTAAGGTAAAATTTCCCTTTTAATACTTAGGCTTTATATATACTTTTTTAAGGCACTTTACTAGCAATAGACTTTTAAGGTTATTTACTAGTAATAGACTTTTAAGGCTATTTACTACTAGTAGTCTTTTAAGCTGCTTATAGGGAAAGGCTTTAGTTACTAGTTATCTTAGGTAATTAGAGAATTAAAAGCAATTATCTTAATAGATTACTATAAGAAAAAGAGATTAGGGATAGAAACTCTTAAAATAAAGGAAAGAAGAATTAGAAATTGTAAAATTTAAAAGGTTATATAGTATTAAAATTTAAAGTATAAGCTTAGTAAAAGCAATTATTTTAATTAATTACTATAAAAGGATTAATTAAAAAGGCTAGAATAAAAAGAAATACTAAATTTTACTTAAAACTTATAAATTCTAAAATTTAAGAGGTTTAAAAGGTTAAAGTTAGGTTAATATTAAGATTTAATCTTCTAAGCAATAGGTCTTAGTATAGTAATTTATTATAAATTTTAAGCTAATTAAAGGAAAGTATTCTACTAATTATTACCTATTTAAGACTAGTACCTTAAATTTAAGATTTATTTTTTTATTTCTATTGTAATGCTAGAAATCTTAATCTCCTTTTAAACTTATTTCTCTTAAACCTTTAATTTTTTAGCTTTTAAGATATAATTGCCTTTAGCTATAGAAATATTAATTTTTATGCTCTAGCCTTTATCTTCCTTATATATTATAGTAAGAGCTATTATTTTCTAATTTTTCTTAAAGTAGAAAAAATAAGTAATAGAAGCCAAGGTAAGGAGCTTATTTACACTTATAGTAATCATTTAAGCTAATCCTCCTAAGGCATCTGCCTAGTAAGCTATTATATAAATAAAAGCCTAAAGAGGATTTATTAATAAATCCTTATATAAAGAAAGCCTATACTAGAATAAATATACTTCTTATAAAATACTATAAATATAAGACTATAAAGAAGAACTTTAATTAGCAGTAGAGTTACTTAAAGACTAAACTCTACTAATATATAAACTATCTTAATGCTAATAAGGCAATTAAAAAAGCACTTAAAGATACTGCTTTTAATAACTACAATATAGATTAGTAAGTATATTTTATTTACTAATATTTAAAGGCTAATTTAAAGTAGTATTAAAAAGGGTAAACATTATAATCTCTTTAAAGATAAAGCATTTACAGTATTAACTTTTAAGGCTAATAAAATCCTATAAGATAATAATAATCCTCTCTAGGAGGATATTAATAATCTTACTAAGAAAGACAATTACTAGCTTGCCTCTATTAATAAAATGCTTAACTAAAATAAAAGTTAAGCTATAGTCCTACTAAAAACTAATAAATAGATTAAGTAATAAAAGATTATAGTATAAAAATATAATATTTTTAAATTAATTTAAGCTAATTATTTAAGCTAATCTTAAAATTTATATAACTTATATTAAATAGCTAATAATTGCTATATTACATTTCTTATAGGTTAAATGCAATAAAATTATAAACTACCCTTAAAATATTAAGTATAAGATTAATGCTATCTAAACTAAGTTTAAGTTCTTTAGGTAAGTATTTATAGTAATTATTTATAGTAATTACCTGCTTATAATTAGCTATAAATAATCTATACTTCTACTTTATAGTTTAAATATCTTTTTTTAACTTAAGTTATATATTTAGTATATTATAAAACTAAAGAATTTAAAAGTACTTAAGCCTTTTAATCTATTCTTTAAATTATTTATAAATAATTAAGCTCTTATATAGAAGCCCTTTAGCAAGCTTCTAGGTTTAAGTTAAGCATATAAGGATATTCTTTCCTTTAAGTTCCCTTTAGTATAAAAGTAATAGTAAGATAATATTATTATAAGATTTTATAATATACTAATTTATTATAGTAACCTTAATAGATTTTAAGTCCTTTATTATTAAAGATAGCAGGTATAATAAAGAACTTATTAATATCCCTATTAAACTAGTAAACCCTTTATACTTAGAAAGATCTAATAAATCTATTGCTAGTAGAGGCATATATCTGCTATATAGGATTACCTTCTTAGGCCTCTATCTCTTTAGGATAATATTACTTTATAGCATTTAGGCCTAGGTAAGGAAGTATTATAGCATTTTAAGAGCACTAATTATCTTATATTCTAGCTTCTTATTAGAGCTTATAAGCTATTAGAGCTTATTAATACTAAACCTTAAATTACCTTAATGCCTTTAAGACTCTTTAAAGGAAAGAAATAAGTAAAAAATATATAGCTAGTATTAGCATAAGAAACAAGGTATTAGGGATTTTTATTTGCTTAGGTTAAAGCATAGCAAGGAGTTAATTAAGCTAATTATTTATAATAATTAGCTAATATACCTTTTATTTATTGTTTTAAAAAGCCATTCTAAGATTCTATGTTTTTATAAATTATCTTTACTAATCTTATATTAGTATAATATAAAGTTATATACTTTATATAGATTATATATAAGTTTAAGCCTAATTATACTTAATTAAGATTTCTAAAATATAAATATTTAACTTACTTTTAAATAGTATAATAATAAAGCTTTTACTTATTTCTTAAAGCGCTTTAATTGCTAATAACTAAAATTGCAGATTAGACTTTATACTTAATTTAATTTTCTAAATAATTTACTAAAATGGCAGTTATAGTATAAGAAGTTTAATTATATATTAAAGTTAATAGATATTCTAAAGAATTTTTACTTATTATATTAATATAAATAGTAAAAAGTACTTAAGAATTAACTTACTATTCTGTTTTAATTGCTACTATATATAACCTTAAGGCTTTTACTTATCTTATATTATATGTTTTCTTCTTAACTTCTTTAGTTTATTTTTAATTTCACTTAATAGCTTTATATTTAACTATTATAATTTTTTACTATATTATAAGGTAGATCTTAAAGTATAAGAGCTTAACTATTAATTTAATTAAGGTAATAATACCTATAAAATAGTTAATAAATAAATATATATAGTAAGTAGAATATTAATATAATATATACCTTAGGAAGAATTTTACTTTTAGGATTATTAAGTATTATTTTAAAAGTAATATATTTATATTATTTTAAAATTTTTATAAGTTATAAAAAAAAAAGAAGGATAAGAATTAGAAAACCTTTTTTATTTACAGTTAGATTCTTATTAAGTTTAAGTAAAGATAGCTCTTTTAGCTAACTAAATGTAATCTAGCATTTATATAATAAAATACACTAAAGTCTTAGGTATTACACTAAAGGCTTACTTTAACTTAATATAGCTTTAGTTTATTATAGCTAAGATTAATTAATATAATTATAAATCTTCTAGTTTAAAGTTATTAAGTAAAGTAATAATCTTTTATAGTAATCCTTTTTAAAAATTTCTTTTTACTCTTAAACTAATTCTAAGTTATATTTTATTTCTAAAATGTCTTTATAAAGCTTACTTAGCCTTAAACTAACTATACTTAATAAGCCTTTTTATATTCTATTTAACCCTTTTACTATTAATGCCTTTTTTCTTTAGTAGAAAACAATATAATAGTAGATATTATATATTAAATCTACACCTAGCACTTCCTATTTACTCTAATTACTAGAGTTAAAGGCTTTAAAAATCTTTTAGGAGAAAAGAGACTCTTCTAGCTAGTCCTAATTTAATTAAGGTCTATAGAGATTAGATAGAAGACTATAGATTATATGCTACTTTTACTATACTACTCTAATACATCCTAATGTATCTAGAACTAGTATATTAAGCATATATAAGCATCTAAACTTAACTATTTGCAAGAAAAAGGCTCCTAAAATAAGGATATTTAAGGGAATTAATATAATATATTTTAATTTTAATATAAGTATATTTATAGTAATTAAATATAATAATTCTAGCTTACTCTTAATAGATTAGTATTACTAAGTAGTAGATAGAATCTATTTACTATTTTACTTATTTTATTACTAGTAGCTATTTATCTATAAATATTATAGTAAATTTAGCATTCTAGTAGCTTATAGCCTTTATCTTACTATACCTTTAACTACCTAGTAGCTTAACTCTTACTAAATGAATTTAAAATAAGTCTCTATCTTTACAAGAGGCTATTCTTTAAACTTTCCTTCTAAAGGCTAAAGTCTCTCTTATATTAGATATATAGTTAATACCTTATAATAAGTTTACTATTTTTAATATTTTTACTTATTTTCTTAATACTTAATAGTAACTTAAAAGGATTATACTTAGATTTATTAATATATCTAAGGATTAAGGCAGAGTTATATTAAACTCTTATATAATATATAGCCTCTAGAATTATTATCTTCTAAATTGCCTTTAGGTAATTATAGCAGATAATAGTATATATCTTAATATTAAGAATCTAAATTATAAGATTAAGATTAAGTTATAGCTTATACCTCTACCCTGCCCTTATTTTATATAATATATAGCCTATATTCTAAACCTTATTATATAAGAAATTATAAATTATATTAGAATTATATCTTAACAGATAGTAATTTTAGAGAGTAATAATTATAATAAGGATAAGAATAGGGGAAATAACCTTTCTTAAAATAAAAGCCTTAATAATAAGGACCTAATAGATAATTAATTTAATGCCTTAAAACAGTAAGTTATAGACTAATTATTTAATCTTATTAGCATTAATTATTTATCTTTATTAATTCTTTAAGTATATATATTTCTTCTTATAATATATTCCTTATAGTAATTATATATAGTAATTACTAAGTTAATTATAACTAATTATCTTCTAGGTTTATTGCCTTACTATTAAATTTACTTAAAGTCTTAAGCTTATATAAAAATTTAAAGAGACTTAAGCTTACTAAATACAAAATAAGACTATTTTATAACCTTTAAAATTAATTTATAATATCTTAACTTAATAAAACTTAATAACTATAATGCTTATAAGAGCTAAGATACTAAAACTATCTATTTAAGAATAGTTTAAAGACTACCTTAATAGGAATTATAAGATTACTACTAAAAATTAGTAGTAGATTAATTACTTTATTAATTATACTTACATTTTTATTTATCTTTCTAATTCTATTAGTTATTTAGCTATTAATAGCTTATCTGCTATATAGACTTAGCTTAAGATTATTAGCTGCTATCTTAGTATTTATTAAGAAAGGCTCTTCCTACTTAAAGGCAGCTAAAATTATTAACTTTAAGTAAAGGTTCTTTTCTATAGCATTTATTAAGCTATAATAAAGCTATATAAGTATATAGATTTATTTATTACTAAGACCCCTTACCTTATTATTCTTTTTCTTTTACTTCTACTAAAATTAGAATAAGATATTTACTAGAGTAGTATTTAATTTATTCTTCTATCTTTAAGTATTAGTAGTATTAAAGAATAAGCTAAAACTAACTTCATTTAACTTTATGCCTTTTAATATGCATTTAGCTATATAGATCCATTTATATTACTATTAATAAAGAAATAGAATCTTCTTTTTAGTTTTTTTAGTCTTAAAAAGGTATTTATAGTAATTTAATATAGTAATTATATATTTACTATAGTTTATAGGCTAGCTACTCTTAAAAATTAGCTTTAACTATATATAGATCTTTCTTTAAAGAAGGTATATTTAGTATAGTATTATATTATATTATTAATTAATATAATAAATAGAAAGGTAATCTAGAAAAAGCCTCCTTTAATTCTAGGCCTATATTACTTATAATCCTAAATATTCTACATTAAGCTATATAGCTAGAGACCTTCTTACAATATAGCTAAGTACTATTACAATTAAAAGAGCATAGAGTATATATCGCTTTATATGCTAATATAAATAATATACTTTAAAGGTTTCTTTAATTAAAAAAAGGTTTTTATTACATTTTTATTCTATAGCCTTAAACTAATCCTAAGAGTCTTTTAACTTAGACTTATTTAAGCTATCTTCTTTTATAAAGGACTCCCTAGACTAGCTTAAAGAGCTATAAAAAGCCCTTATATATTTTATATTACTTAGAGAGATATTATAATATTTAACCTTCCTTTACCTACTAATAATATATAAGAAAGAAGTTATTTATATAAATATACTATTAGTAACCTATTAATAACTATCTTCTATTCTTCTCTAATTATAAATATCTTCTTCTTATTCTTAAGACTTATAACTTTTATAATTATTTACTAACTAATTTCTATTACCTATACTATTAAGCCTACTTTAGTCTTTTTATAATTTAAATTCTATTAACTCTTATCTTTATATACTTTTAAAAGGACTTAAATTAAGTAAAGCTTAATATACTAACTTATAGCAGTTATTATAAGTTAAAAGCTAGATTAAAAGAATAGATTTTTAGAATACTAGTATTAAGCAGTTAGCTAGAAACTAATAATACTTTTTATATAAATAGTATATATTTAATTTAATGTTTTTTTTATATATATAAATACGCTTTTTATATAGATTATTATAAATAATTACTATAAATATATTATATTTATACTACTTTTAAGAGTTATATAAAAGAGTATAATATTACCTATAGGTACTTATAGGCAATTTCTAGTATTTATATATATTATAAGTATTATAAGAATATTCTAAAATACTTATAGGTACCTATATATAATATTATTTACCTAACTAGATACCTAAGTAACTGGGTATTAAGCTATTATTAGGTACCCATGGGAATTTTAAACCCTGGCCCTTTTCTGTCTTGACGATGACTCCTTTGTCGTTTCGTTCATTCGCGATTGGTATGATTGCAGTTACTGGTGTGTTTTCTTTGAGAATGGCTCCGCGAGCGCGAGCAACGAATTGCATCGCCGTCACCGATTGAGCCGCGTGCGCAATGCCAGTATCTGGGGTGTACACTGCATTCTCGTCATCGCCAATGTCCAGCTTGGGCCATCGCTTATTGACCTCTTTCGCACCCAGCAGCTCGTAGGGTACGTTGTTGGCATCAAGGCTCGCAGTGTACCTTGAAGCCGGATGTCCAGGTGCGATCATTCGCAAGTACCACAATTCCACCAGTAACAGTCAAGAGCTTCAAGCCGGCGTCTTGCTCCAGCTCGGCCCAGTCTTTGTATGCGGCTTTGGCGAGCGAGACATATTCTGGAGCGTCATATGCCGTGCGGACGATGCGAGACGTGTCGTGAGACGCGCCTCGGACGTGGCCGAACTCAAATTGTTCAAAGCCCACAACCTTTGCTCCCTTTCGCGCCGCTTGCCAGGCTGCTGCGCTTCCAAGGGCACCAAGGCCTACTACAGCGACGTCGAACTTTTCCATTAGAAAGGGTTTGTTGTTGCTTCTGGTGTCGTGAACTGTTTGGTTCGTTATCTATTACTCAAAGCTAATAACAAGAGGAAGCAATTGACATTTTATGCCTTTGTTAGTGCAGATGATCATAAAGCCAAGGGCCTTGATTGAAACCTGAGCAGTGGGCTAAATGTCGGATCGATAAAGCCGGCTATGACCGCCGAGGGGTCCATGCTACGGAAGACTATAGGGCTCAGTGGCTCAAAAGTCATTTCGTAGTAGGCCGACCCCCCCCCCGTAGGGCGCCCTAGGTTACATTTGTATCTATCTAATTTTTAAATTGAATTATTGTAGGCCCCTTATATAAGCTAAAATAGGCCCTTTAAGGTTACATAATAATATAATATACATTTCCTTGCAATCCTAGCTTTAGCTTCATTTTCTTCCTCTAAAATTAATATGCCTTATAAGGTAAGAATTCCTTACTTTCCCTTGCCTGCATATACCCGCAATAGCCTTATATAACCTAATAAATGTATTTTTAGAATTGCATGCTTCTAATCTTTTATATAATGCTATTTTTATTCCTCTATAAGCACTTTACCCTACCTAATTTAGCACCTGCGCTATAGCGCTTATGCAAGTAACTTTTACTTTATATAAACCTATCCTCTACTTTATATATATCCTTAATTAATGCTATATAGCCTTTATTATTTTTATATAATTAAGAGCTTTATTTTTATATATCTTTTATCCTATTATGTATGCATTTAATGCATTTAATTTATAGCTAACTATTAATATTTTTCTTATAGTATTAATACCCTCTTCTAAACTGATTTTATCTATATAAATGTATATATAACCTGATTTAAGTATTATACTATTTAAGCTAAAGGTAAAGCTAAAGAAGTATAAGATAAAGCTTAAGAAGGAAGTATAATTAGCTAAAGAGGCTAAGGACCTACATAAAGCCAAAAAGGAAGCTATAGCTGTAAAAGAGGCCTAAAAGAAGAAAGATAATGTAGCCAAGAAGAGGGCTAAAATAGCAAGAAAGAAGGCTAAAGAAGCTAAAAAGGTAAAGAAGGAAGCTAAAGAAGCTACTAAGAAGGACCCTAAGAAAGATAACTTTAACTCTAGTAGCAAAAATGACTTTAATAGTAATAAAGTTAACTGTATTAGCTGCATTATAGTATATAACTAAGATAAGAACTATTTAATTTAGAAGAAGCTTCTATAAAAGGATTTAGGTAATTACTTTAAGTATCTTCTTAAGGAAATCTATAGTAAAGGCACTAGTAATTTTAACTAGACTGTTAAATGACTTACTATATAGTTTAATTTAACTATTTAGGTCTTCTATTACGCTTTAAAGAAGTACAGCTATAAGGGTATTAAGGCTATTTACCTTAATATTTAAGGCATAAGTTATATGCTATATAAAGCTTTATACTATATTATACTAACTTATTTAAAAACCTACTAAGCCCTATAAACTTAAGCTATAAGAGTTTAAAAAGGGAACTATAGACCCCTATGCTATAATATTCTTTTCTTAGAATGCTAATGCTATACTCTACTACCTCTATAGTATCCTATAATCTAAATTAGAAGTCTACAATAAGTGCAAGAAGGAGAATAGAGCTCTTACTAAATGTTATATTTACCTTTCTAAGCTTACTAGGTATATTAACTGTAATTAAAACCATTTAGGGCTTTAGTACTCCTTTTCTTATATATAGTATTATATATAGACTTATTTACTCTTATATTAACTCTTAAATAGCTTCTAAGTATAAATATAATAGTAGTAATAATAATAGTAAATTAAAGCTAGATAGTACTATAAAGGCTACTATAGAGCTCCTTAATTTGCTTAATTACACTACTTGCTAGTTGCTTTCTAAATTCTTTAAGAGAGCTATAGACTCTATAAAGGGTAAGAAAAAGAAGGCTAAGAAAAGCAAGAACTAAGGTAATTATATACCCTATAAGCTACTTTAAAATAATATTAATATTAATATAGCTATAGTAGCTTAATCCTTATTTTTATTATTTTTAAAGATATAATTTAATAATTAATAATGCTATAATAAGCATTTTAAGTATATAATAGAGTTTATAGTAGTATATTAAGCACTACAGAATACTATAATATACCCAGGGAAAAGGTTTTTATTAGCATACTAGGCACTATAGAGCAGTATAGTATACATAGTCTAGGGTAAAAAGTTTTTTAATTGCTTTATCTTATCTTTTAATAAAATGCTATAATTAGTAAGGTTATTAAGGTTATATAACCTTCTACTAGTATATATAATCTTAAAATGCTATATAAGCTTTTTTACCTAGTACTCTTTCTTTTTTATATAAGATACTACAAGCCCCTATAATAAGTATATTTAGTTGCCCCCTAAAAGACCTAATGCCATTTTGCTCCTAAATTGAATAATAGAGGGATATTAAGCGATATACTGCAAATAAGCTTATAAAGCGCATATTAGCAGAGTTTAATATATCTATATCCTATATAACATTGAATTAATACTTTAAAATATAGCAAGAAGATCAATTAATATCAATTACTAAACAAGCCTATACAGAAGATACTAAAGCCCTATAAAGCCATATTAAAGAGCTCTTCTTTTATAACATTCTTAAAGATAAGAATATCCTACGCTAACTACAGAAGGAGGGCTTTATAGTTATACTTATAGGCTTAGAGAGGATATAATAAGACCTTAATATATATTAATGTTCTACTTCTAAGCAAAAAGCAATACAGTTAGCTAAATTGTATAAATTCTTTAAGAATAATGCCCTACTAAGCACTAAGCTTTAAACATTTAGTTAAACCTATCTTTATACCTACATCTACTAGCAAGAACTATCTCTTAATAGAGATACTATATATAAAGCCTTTTAAAGCTTTTTACCTATAAATATCTCTAATTAATAGAATATAATGCAATATTACTAAACAGGATAGATAGCCTTAGGCCTTAACTTTATATAGTTAATTAATACTTATAATAAGCTAAAGGCCTAAGGTATAAGTATATATGCTTCTATTAATGCTTACTTACAGTACATTATATAGCTCTATGTAGGTATATTAGCTAATACATTACATAGCATACTTAAGCAATATCTTTATATTATTAAAGGCTAAGGTTATATGCCTCTTATAGTCTAATCTAATTATAGCAATAAAACCCTCCTTATAGCTAGTATATATTATTACCTTTTGCAATTGCATAATACTATAGGAGGTAATATAGACTAATTTATCTAATTTAATAATTGCTAGATATATAGCAAAAGTATATAAAATAAAAGGATTAAGAGCTAGTAATATTAACTAAATGACAGTTAGGCAGGTTACTGGCATGTATATAGCCCTATAGAGCTCTATGCACTTATATATACTAACTATAAATAGGGATTTTTTACTAGAATTACTGCTAAAGGTAACTTTTTACTAGATTCTATTCTAGATTAAGTTGCAATTCTATATCTCTATATACTAATAATATATATAGAGCTCTTTAAGTTTATAATGCTTTAGAATTCATACTATATATATAAATAACCTACTAGGCTACATGTTATTTCTAGTTAGCTTTAAGTCTTATACTATTAACTAGAGGTCTAAGAAGTAGAAGACTTTACTTTCCTTATCCCTTCTAATTAACTATAAACAATTATAAAGCTTTATAATAATAATTAGATTAATATTAATGCATATCTACCTAAAGATACAATTAAAGTATATAATAAGATTCTTAAGGGGGAAGTCTTTCCTACTAAAAGCCCTAATAGCCTAAAATACTCTATATACCTATTCCTATAGGGCCAATTAGGAGAGTATATGCTTAATAGGCATTAACTAGCTATTAGACTCCTTCTAATACCTATAGGAGGGATTAATTGCATATAGGATTATTTAGCTACTTATAATATTAATATTATAACCCTAAACCAAGAAGCAGTTAATACTAATAAGATTAACTTTACATAGCCTTATATAATATAAAAGAAGGCATTTTATATACATATTACTACTTAAACCTCTATAGTAATGCTGTATTTTGCTTAGGGCAAGCATTAGTTTCTATAGCCTCCTCCTTTACCTCTTCTACATAATTTATTTTTTCTATATTATTTAGAAATGCCTTAAATGCAGCTAAAGTAAAGCTCTTTACATTACTTTCATTTCCTTCCTCTTTTGCAACTAACTCTTAAGGTATTTTAACTTTAATTTTATCTTTTATGCCCTTTTCCTTCTTAATAGGCTATATTACCTTCTTCTTTATTCCTTTTTCCTTCTTTATTTCCTTTTCCTACTTTAGCTTAATTGTACATTTAGAAGTGCTTCTTTCTGCTTCTATTAATTCTACTTACTTAATGTATTTCTTAGGAGGGCAAACAGTAGTATCCTCTTCTAAATTATCTTATTTATTAAAATAGAAGAATAAAAGGTTAATAGGAATCTTAGCTCTTAAAGGGAGTAAAATATTTACCTTATTAAAGAAATCCTTTAATTATACTGTATTATATGTAATATTATTAAAGTATTTAAGCTTATATAAGCTTATAGTAGTATTAAACTTAGAAATAAGCTTTTACTCTATTGCAGCTAGTAATGCCTAGAAGCTTAATATAAGAAATATAACTATAATAGCATATAATAGGTATAAAGCAGTTAGTATAACCTTAATCTTGCTCTTATAGCTAAAGGACTTAGTAAAAGGCCTATTATATTTTATAATAGCTATACTAGCAACTATATCCTTAACCCTAGATATAATATAAAACTTAGTATATATTTTAATTATAGTTAGGCTACTACAGGCTATTAATGTAATGCTTCTTTACTAGCTTTTAATAGCTATATTATAAGTATTATTATATATTAAAGGGATTAGTTAAGATTATTTAGTTAATATTATTATTAAAGTGCTTTATATAGAGACTACTAGGGTAGCTTATAAGCTATTAGTAAAGTCAATAACCTTACTAATAGTAAGTAACTAGCTATAAGATAAGCAGAAAATGGCATTTATAATATTATTTAGCTCTATATAAATATTACTATAGCATTTACTACTTTTTAAGTAGTATTTAGTATACTCTATAAGGAAAAATAATATATATAATAGAATAATAAGTCTATATAGATTAAAATAGAGCCCTATAATTGCCTAAATATACTTAAATATGCTATAAGTAAAAGGCATTAACTCTATACTTAGTAATACTATACTATATAAATAAATTCAGTAGAGTAATAAAAGGTTATTTATATATATATTTTAGCTTATAATGCATACATAGGGTAAGTCTAGTAAGGAAAATCTCTTACTTCTGACTTTTGAGCCACTGAGCCCTATAGTCTTCCGTACATGCAATCAACAGGCCGACGGTCGGGGAGTAAGCTCCCCGACCGACTCCAACGGCTCCCTATTGGTAAACTGACCGGCGGGCTTTGCCGGCACCAGGCTTGGATAGATTGACCGCCATCTGCAAACTTTTAATCCATAGCTTCGGGCAGCCGCTTTGGCTAGCGACATTGAACTCTGAAAGTGTGATAAAAGATTCATACTGCTTCCTGCCTCGTCACAGAACTTTGCCAGGTTAATCACAGTACTGCGTGGCACATTAACTCTTGTGTTGCATAAGTCGGCGACAGTTAGGACAGCCATGGAGGCCTCCTGTCGAACATGCACGAACTTTCTCTTCCTCGGAGGTGACGAAAGTGCACAATGGCGAACGCCAGATTATCCTCTGCGTTCCGGATTAATGAGAGACCTGCAATCTCTTAAGACCAGCGCTGGTAGATTGTAGGGCCAGAAGTCTATACTCTATGGCATGTTGGCAGCCTGCCAGCTAGACTAAAAGTCTGGACCGAACTACAGAGACTTCTACCTGCAGCAAGGGAGGAATACGATAGAAGCCTTAATTGACGTAAGGCCGAGACTAAGAAATAAGCATAAATGTCTCATGTTTTAGACAGTGGCGCTTGTTGTTCCTTCAGCTGCACTCGACATTGCCAATCAGAGCCCTGAGCGAGCACCGTGTGGCACCCTCCCTACAGGAGCATAGCCAGAGCTCCGTAACAATACGGAACTGAAAATCGCGAGGGTGGAAAGGTCGAAATCACGGAGTGGTCTCTTTAGTTATTTATGCCATAATAAACAAAGTCAGCAGGCACTGCACCTCATTCTACGAGCATCTGTCCTTTTAGTCTGCCAGGGTTGTCATTTTAAATATTAGTCTTGTGTAAGAGATCTTGCAATCACCGCCATGTCAGTGTATTCAATCCTTCTGAATAATGATGCCGTGAAAAAGATTGCTACTGGTTTGGGGCACAGCATATTAAAGGGAATCAAGCCGCTAACCACGTGTGCCTTCACATATCACATTCTTTAGCAGCAGGGAGGTTTGTGGCTGGCTGGCTGACTGGAATGCAGGGCAGTTCGGCCTTTCACACCACTGCCAAGTCGCCCAAGGCATATTTGTAGGTCTGATTCAATCACACCTCCTTTCTACTATATATACCTGTCGTATCTCTAGGTAATTGACAGGGAGTCCTCACAAACAACTGCCTTCTCAGCATATCACTTTTCTGGGTTCTTCTTATTTCTACGTATTTCCCCTTCACAATGGTCAAAGACTACGGCGTCTGGCGTGCGAAGCCTGTCCGCTACACCTTTGAAGACAGACACGCTGATCCTCATTCACCTCACCTCTCGCTCTCCTTCAATGATGGTGAAGGCGCAGAGGGCCGAGCTGCGGTCAACATCAAGTCAGGAAACAAGGAAGAGTCCCGCCTTGCCTACTGGACAGTCTCAAATTTTACACATAATGTCACCACAAAGTTAGCTCAGCTGAAGAATGGCTTCCATCCTCTTGCTGGCGCATCAGAGCAGAGACTTGATGGTCTTGCGCTGGATTATATCCGCAGCAACCTCTTCAATCGCGCCTGTGGCCGCATCCTCCCTCATGATGTTGACGGAGCAGACAACGACATCCTCGATCAGTTGAGGCCCATCATTGATAGGGCCATCTCAGCTCAAGCTACAGTTTATATCTATGGCTCAGAGTTCAATGACGGCAAGGGTATACACAACGTACATATGAACCAGGGAAATTCTGGACGCTGGCTCAAGGACAATGGCGTTTTCCAGGACGGTGGTCTAATTTTCCAATTTGAAGACCACTGGGAGGCTGTATTCATTGGTTTTGCTTCTCAGGCTGTGCATACTGAAGATGGCCCCAAACGCGCTGGCTACCCACTGCCCGACCAGGACTTCACGACTTGGGCGGACCTTCTTGCCCCCGAGCGCTCTGATAAGGACAAGGAGAAAGTCGACATTAAAGATTCGCCTGTGTTCATTTCCCAGGCTCTCGTCAATCCACCTGGTCCGGACCAGCAGCCAGGGACTGCCCCCGAGACTATCAGTCTCAAGAACAGAACCGGGGACGAGATTGATCTCAGTGGATGGAAGATTCGTATCAAGACTGGAGACACTCAAACTCTACCCTTGGGTACACGCATTGGCCCTGCTGATACTAAGACTATTGAAACTAGCGTCCCGCTTTCTAACAACGGCGGTATTACACTCTTCTCAACGCGGAGGGACTCAAGGTACATGGTGTTAGCTATACAAGGGCTGAAGCAAACGGCGCTGTAATTGTTTTCTAATATTTTTTTAAAATGCCTTAGAGACAGAATATCACCTAGATATCTTTAGTGCTAGGTCCCAATCTATTCGTTTCCCCCAGAATTGCCTGGCATCCTTAGCATTTAAGCTTATAGAGACATCCCTTAATAGAAGGCATTGAAAGTTATAACAGCAAAAGGCGTAGATACTTGCTCTCTCATTCGTTATGGTGGCATTTGCGGCCTCGAAGACAGTCCCTTTCCACCCCCCGACTGCTGATACTCTCATCAGTCAGGCTCTGGTCGCGCTCGGCGGCGAGAAGGCAATTGCTGGGATTGAAGGGATTACCTATCACTCTCCAAAGTACGTCGGTCAGTTCCGTCCGTCGGTTGAGTAGCTTATCAAATGTTTCCAGTGTCTATCATTCCCGCAGTCTTATGCAGAGCTACAACTTGGACAAAGCAGATACAGCTGTCGCAATTTCCGGCTCTCAGAACATATCCTTCAGCTATGCCTCGGATCAGTTGACTCAGCGAATTGACCGTGGCTTCAAGCCAAGCGGTATGTAATGTTATGTCTCTTTCTAACAAGGTAATAGACTTACACCGTAGCAGAGTACTGGTATTGGGCATCCGCGAGACTTGATGAGTTCGACTACTCTCTCGTTGTTCGCGGTGGCAAAGATGGATTTGCGTGCTACGTTCGTGGAAACAACCAGATCTGGCTTCCTGCAAATCTGACATCCGGATACGTTGATGGTGAGTTTGGGCTTCTATCCCTGCTACTGAAGTCGGGTGATGACTGACTCATGGTCACAGCTGCCCTTGCAGAATTTCTCGTCCTACAAGGAAACGTCTTCTCGCCAAAGCTTTTGTTAGAGGTAATCATTCGACATTCTGTTGGTAGTTACCAACTGCAGAGTTTGCTGACATACATAGATGAAAGCTCATCATGGTACTAAGGCTATTGACGCTTTGATCAATGGAATCGAGACACCTGCTGGTAAGTCTATAGTTTGAAACGTGGCCATCTTGATCTAACCCTCATAGTTTATGATCCCATTCTCGAAATTACCATCATCTTCGATGCTTCTAGCCATCTCCCTCATATCATCCGTACCGAAGAGAATCACATGATCTATGGACCTTCAACAAACGACCTTTACCTTTCTATACAAAACCCTCGAGGGCATCAAATTTCCTCACACGTTTCAGACTGTCTATAACTCCACTACGCACAAGTTAGATGCAACACTTGAAGAGTTCATCGTCGAGGAAATCACAATCAATCCCAAGTTTCCCAAGAACTACTTCAATGGCCTCTCAGAGGGAAAAGGATTCTTCCCCAAAGAGGCGCCCAAAAAGACTAAAGGTCTTAGTCATGCACACATTCTCGAATTCAGTAGCAACATGCTCTGGTCTGGTCCTGGGTCTAGCATCAGCAACAGCTCTGTTAACAGTATCAAGCACAAAAACATCATCCCCGGTCTACCCAATGCTCATTGGCTTATCATCAACGACGACTTTCTAGGAGTTAAGCAGTTTGTGATCGAGTTCGAGAACCATGTCATCGTTGGCGATGCACCTCCCCAGTGGACCAAGCAAGTGATTGAATGGATTGACAAGAGCATTGGCAAGCCTATTAAATACCTCTGGGTAAGTTCCTAAAATTTATGATGAGCCGAACTTTGGTGATGAGACACTTACACTCCTGCAATAGCCTACTCACCATCACCGTGATCACAGCGGAGGGGCTGCTGAGTATGTCAAAATTGGGGCCAAGTTGATTGTCCCCGAAATTGCAACGAGCTACTGGTCAAGCATACCCGGTGCCGAGCTCATCACCTTTAAGTAGATGTCCAGCCTCGATCAATTGAGAGCTACTATCTAATCATCTACTAGCGAAACGCATCCCTACATCCACAGCGACAGCAAGCACTAAGCCTGGTTCATCTGGGAAGAGCAAGCCACGCACTCCATTGACTGGTTATACGCTTTCATCACTGAAAAGTGCCCTACAAATGAATCAGGAATTGCTGTCATTGAGGCTGACGCGTGGCATCCTGGTATGCCTGATGCCAATAATGACAGATGGGAAATGCGAGAGTGGCTAGGTCAGCCTGATAAGGATGGCCTGCCCGAAGGCGCCTAGTAAGTGCTCTCTATCGACTTATACACAAATGAAAGCAAGAGACTGACGAGTTTCCAGCGTTCTTCCAACCCATGGTCAGATCAGTCAAGTCTCGGAACTCATTGAGCATACTGACTATGTATATCCCCCAAAGACTATTGGTGACTGGAAGAATGGGGGAGCTCTGTGCAAGGCGTGATTGGACTACGGCCTCAATGTTATACGATGGTGTATAGTTTACATGTTGTGCTGAGAGATTCTCTGGATGTGACTATGGACCCAGCTTTGTGGCAAGTAGATCCTCATTTACGTTCTGTGCCTCACAGTCTGTGGATGCTCTGCAATGCCCTCATAGGCGTGCATAATCCAAATCTATGTAAGCTTAACTTTAAGCTTCTCAACCTGCTGAAGCGTCCTACCTCTGCTATCAGTAATGAATCATACTACGGGCAAGATACAGTTGCTATTAAGTCTTGCATTCCCTAGCCAACATCTGTTTTGTTGGTATCTCCCTTACAATTATACCAATTTTAGATGGCCTCATGCATAATCCCGGCGACTTTCTCTAAAGCTCTGGCAGACCAAAGTTTGAATTAAGGGTAAGCGGAGTAATAAGCCGTAAGCACTAAACGAGGCTTACCACCGCCAGCCACGAGTCATCCGTCATACGTAGACTAGCGCGCGTCTGCATCGGCACGCGGCACTTTATTAAATGCCGCCCTCTGCTCCAAAAAGTGCTTCAGAGCGGGCTCATATTTCCAAGCCGCGACCGTGACTCCTCATTCATCCCGTTTTCGTGATAGACACTCGTACACCAGCGGATACAGTATGAGTGCCTCTGAAGGGGCCGCGGAGGCTCGTCTAAACAGGACTTGCGAGGTACGAGGAACGAATCCCTGTCCGCGCCATCGCTAATGCAAGCCCAAGGGTTGTCGGAAGAGGAAGATCAGATGCATCCCAGACGCTTCCAGCCCACACACCACACCGGAAAAATGCAACCGCTGCAGAAAGCTCGACATAGAATGTATTTTTAACGCTCCAGCTACAAGAAAAAGACGAAGACGAAATGAAACAAGGATCCATGAACTTGAACAAAAACTCGAGGAAGCCCTACCGATACCTGTGCTGCTTGCCTTCCAAGGGAGTTCGAAACAAGACGATCGACGCTCTCAACTTCTGGCTCAAGGTTCCCAGAGACCAAGGCAACACCATCAAGGCCATTACCGAAAGCCTCCATGGGTCATCGCTCATGCTTGATGACATTGAAGATCATTCTCAGCTCCGACGTGGCAAGCCATCGGCTCACGCTGTCTTTGGAGAAGCGCAGACGATTAACTCAGCCACCTTCCAGTATATCCAGTCTGTTAGCCAGCTGAACCAGCTGAAGAGCCCCAAGGCATTGGGGATCTTTGTAGATGAGATCAGGCAGCTATTCATCGGGCAGGCATACGAGCTTCAGTGGACGTCCACCATGGTCTGTCCATCACTGGAAGAGTATCTTCAAATGGTTGATGGTAAGACTGGCGGTTTGTTTCGCCTGCTGATGCGACTCATGGCGGCCAGGGTTTAAAATTCCCATGGGTACCTAATGATAGCTTAATGCCCAGTTACCCAGGCATCTAGTTAGGTAAATAATATTATATATAGGTACCTATAGGTATTTTAGAATGTTCTTATAATACCTATAATATATATAGGTACTAGAAATTGCCTATAGGTACCTATAGGTAATATTATACTCTTTTATATAACTCTTAAAAGTAGTATAAATATAATATATTTATAGTAATTATTTATAATAATCTATATAAAAAGTATATTTATATATATAAAAAAAATATTAAATTAAATATATACTATTTATATAAAAAGTATTATTAATCTCTAGCTAACTGCCTAATACTAGTACTCTAAGAATCTATTTTTTTAATCTAGCTTCTAACTTATAATAACTGCTATAAGTTAGTATATTAAGCTTTATTTAGTTTAGGTCTTTTTAAAGGTATATAAAGATAGGGGTTAATAGAATCTAAATTATAAAAAGACTAAGGTAGGCTTAATAGTATAGGTAATAGGGATTAGTTAGTAAATAATTGTAAAAGTTATAAGTCTTAAGAATAAGAGGAAGATATCTATAATTAGGGAAGAATAGAAAATAGTTATTAATAGATTACTAATAGTATATTTATATAAATAACTTCTTCCTTATATATTATTAGCAGGTAAAGGAAGGTTAGATATTATAGTATCTCTCTAAGTAATGTAAAATATATAAGGGCTTTTTATAGCTCTTTAAGCCAGTCTAGGAAGTCCTTTATAAAAGAAAATAGCTTAAATAAGTCTAAGTTAAGAGACTCTTAAGATTAGTCTAAGGCTATAGAATAGAAATATAATAAGAACCTTTCTTTAATTAAAGAAACCTTTAAAGCATATTATTTATATTAGCATATAAAGCAATATATACTCTATGCTCTTTTAATTGTAATAGTACTTAGCTATATTATAAGAAGGTCTCTAGCTATATAGCTTAATGTAGAATATTTAAAATTATAAGCAATATAAGCCTAGAATTAAAGGAGGCTTTCTCTAGATTACCTTTCTATTTATTATATTAGTTAATAATATAATATAATACTATACTAAATATACCTTCTTTAAAGAAAGATCTGCATATAGTTAATACTAATTTTTAAGAATAGCTAGCCTATAAACTACAGTAAGTATATAATTACTACATTAAATTATTATAAATACCTTTTTAAGACTAAGAAAACTAAAAAGAAGATTCTATTCCTCTATTAATAGTAATATAAATAAATCTATATTTTTTTTTAAGTTTACATATTAGCTTTAAAAGGTATCTAAGCATCTCTAAAGTCTATTATAATTTAAATATTACTTGCCTCCCAGGCAGTAAAGCTTTATTAAGTTAATATTATTAAGTTAGCTGCCTTAATTATAGCCTAAACCTAACTGCACTTAAGCCAGCTAGAGAGCCTTGCTCTTCAGCTAGGCTAGATCTTCCTCTTGCAACCCACTTCAAATAATACCACGCTTCAATCATCCAACACACAGTAAGTCATCCAACCCGCATACCTTCTAATTGCAGCCGCTAACAACATCACAGCTACACCATTATGATGCCTATTATCAGAAGAAGCCTACAGTTTGATCCTAATAAGCCTGATCTTAGCAAGCCTTATTTAACAGAAGGCTATAATATAACATATAAGATTAACTAAGCTATTATTAATAAAGAAGACTATAACTAACTATGCAATAAGGTAATAGAAGTTATATATATCTAGGAGGAAATAGATAATACCAGCTGCATAAGGCTAGTAGCCTTTAGTTGTAAGATCCTCTTGCTTATACACTGCCTCTATAGGTAAGACCCTCCTATTAAGAAGGCTTTCCTTATTAAGGAGCTAAAGGAACTAAATAAGCTAAAAGGGAAGTTGCTTGGAGGGATATATATACGCTATAAGGAGCTGGTATTTATTGATGCCCTTTGCGATAACATGTATGATGAGTGGTTCGAGGCCATCCGGGACCAGGTCCAGCGAGTACTGAAGAAGACTGAACCGCAGCCGCTGTAACGCGAAATGGATGAGAGAGGGGTAATCGCGGGGTTCTGTTGGAAGGAAAATGTATTAAGTTTTATATAGGTTTAGGCGCCTAAAGTCAAAGACTATTAGCGTTGGTGGCAATAGAGGGCAGAATTGATTACGCTATATAGCATGTAATTAGTCTATAATTGTAAAGACTAGCTAAATATTAGTGTACTATTAGTATAAATAGGGGATAAATAAATCTATATAGCTAGATGCATATTAAGAGGCATAGAGTTAAATGAAGTTAGCCTTAGCTTATTCTTTAATACTACTAATACTTAAAGATAAAAGAATAGATTAAATACTACTCTAGTAAGTATTTTATTTTAATTTTAGTAAAGGTAAAAGAAAAAGAATAATAAAGTAAGGGATCTTAGTAATAAATAAATCTATATACTTATGCAGTTTTATTATAGCTTAATAAATGCTATAGGAAAGAACCTTTACTTAAGGTTAATAATTTTAGCTGCCTTTAAGTAGAAAGAGCCTCTTCTAATAAATACTAAGATAGCAGCTAATAATCTTAAGCTAAGTCTATATAGTAGATAAGCTATTAATAGCTAAATAACTAATAGAATTAAAAAGATAAATAAAAATATAAGTATAATTAATAAGGTAATTAATCTGCTGCTAATTTTTAGCAGTAATCTTATAATTCCTATTAAGGTAGTCTTTAAATTATTTTTAAATAGATAGTTTTAGTATCCTAGCCCTTATAAGCATTATAGTTATTAAGTTTTATTAAGTTAAGATATTATAAATTAATTTTAAAGGTTATAAAATAGTCTTATCTTGTATTTAGTAAGCTTAAGTCTCTTTAAATTTTTATATAAGCTTAGGATTTTAAGTAAATTTAATAGTAAGGCAATAAACCTAAAAGATAATTAATTATAATTAACTTAGTAATTACTATATGTAATTACTATAAGGAATATATTATAAGAAGAATTATATATACTTAAAGAATAGATAAAGATAAATAATTAATATTAATAAAATTAAATAATTAATCTATAACTTGCTATTTTAAGGCATTAAATTAATTATCTATTAGGTTCTTATTATTAAGGCCTTTATTTTAAGAAAGGTTATCCCCCTTATCCTTATCCTTATTATAATTATTACCCTCTAAAATTACTATCTCTTAAGATATAATTCTAATATAATTTATAATTTCTTATATAATAAGTGTTGAGCTGTAAACAGCAAAACGCTCTCTGATTGGTCAGATTGAACCCACTGCGCGATTTCTGTAGCTTGATAAGGTCAAACTGACCGCCACCTTCAATTAAAGAAAACAAGGCTCTTTCAATCAATGCTAGAATGCTCATTGTAACTAATCTACGCTTTATACAACAGTTATAAGCCTAGATAGGAAGCAATTCCCAGTAACTTCCACTATATAACTAATAGCATTTTAGCAATTCCTTAATTCTTTCTAAATTCTAATTCTTTAAATCTTTAAAATATAAACCCTAAAACCCTTACATATAACTTCACTGCATGAAAATCCCTTAACCCTTTAAATAAGCATACTATACTAAGATCTAATGCATTGCTAACATTTATGCATAAGACTAAATGCTATAATATTACAAGTAACTAAACTTAATGCTATTAGAAGGCTTAATGTATATATTATATGCCTACAGAGCACTAAAAACTGGATTAAATGGCTAGCAGAGCTCTAAGTATATACTATATTGCTTAAGATCTAGAAATACATTAACCTAAGCGTTATAGAAAGTAATAATAACTATCTTATTTACTTAGTTAAATGTACCTAAAAAGAATATAAGATTAAGCATATTAATAATAACTTAATACTTAATTAAGAGTTAATATTAATGCAATTGCAGTTTTATAATATTATAAATACCTTATATAACTGTAATATTTATATTTATAAAGAGCATCTTACTAAAGAAAAAGCTTTAAGGGAGTAGATTAGTAAGATAGTAAAGGGTCTTACCTTTAATTGCATCTAGCAAGAAGTTAACTTAGAATATAAAAATAAATATATACCTTTAAGAAAGCTTATTTAAGGTATTAAGAAGCAATATACCCTAAGCGATATATAAGTCCTTAGTGCACTCTAAAGGGAGTACTACCTAGTGCTTAGATAAGCAAAATACATAAGCATGAAGCCTATAGTATAGTATAAGTGCTAGAATAGCTTCTATAAATAGGCTATTGCTTATAATCTAAATGAGATTAAGGGAGATGTAGCTATAATAGACTTCCTTTAAGCAGTTAGAGACTATTTTAAACTATTATAAGTTTAAAATAAGCTTAATAAGCATATAATTGATGTATCTAGAGGGCTTCTAACCTAATCTAAGCTTATTGCAGAGATTAAAAGGCAAAACCCTAATATCAAAGCAAGCGAGGTCTCCTAACAGCTAGAATGCGATAAGAAGGCAACCTAAGCAGAGCTCCTTAAGGTAGCAGACAAGTTCTAAGCAATTGCAAGAAATAACCCATTTAAGAAGAAAGGCATTATATTTACTGCCTAGAATATATAATCTACTAATATAAGTAAAGGCTATAACTGCCTATACTAAACTTAAGAAAATTCCTTAAAGTATAAGTAGAAGCCTATAAAGTGTAGGTTAGTAATATATATGCTTTCTAGTAAAAGATACCTAAAGCAAAAAAGCTATCTAGGCAAAAAGCGCTATATAACTATTTATAAAGAGGTTATAAAGCTAAAGTAGAAGGAACTTAGAAAGCAACTAGTAAAAAAAGGCATTAAGCTTAATAGCAATAATTAAAGCACTAGAGATAATAACAGTAATATCCTAAGCAGTTTCTAAGCTAATGCAATACTTAAAGTTCCTAATAACTTCTATGCTAACACTCTCTTAGACCTAAATGTATAGTATAAGGAAGAACTACTATACATCTTCTTAGCCTTTAGAGCCTTTACCTACCTACTCTTAGAAAGCATAATCTAGAATTTAAAAGTATCTATGTATTTAGTTAATAATAAAGCTTACTTTAACCTAGGAACTTTTAAAGCTATAGATTAGATTATAGAATCTAGTATAACCTCTAATAAGATTATTAGAAAAGGAAAGTGCACTTTTAAGAAAATACTTAATAAAAGAGACCTAATAATTAGTAATATCTATATAGTTAAAGGATTCTATGTTAATATTATCTCTTCTACCTATATATACAATTTAGGACTTTAGATATATAAAGAAGATTATACTATATATTATAGATTAGCAGATAAGAATGTTATTATTTATAAGCTTTAGCTTATTAATAACCTGATTTTCTTTAAATACAAGCAACTTAATATCTATCTTAAAGCTCTATTAATACTACTATATAATATAATACTAATAAGCTAAGTAGGGATTATAATAAGCATTCCTAGCAAGAGAAAAACGCTCCCTTAAAGATCTTTATAAGATTAACCTAACCTAAGAGAAGATATAGCAATAATATAGCATCTAAAACTTAGATATTTATTAAAAGATACACTTAAGAAGGCTATACTATATATGCAGAATATTAAGATTAAGAGAATCCTAAGGATTAAGTGTAAGATCTATGCTAGAATGCATACTACTTAGGTTATCTTAAGAAGAAAGTTAGAAAGGAGTGCTTTAAGACTCTTTTAGTATATATATTAAGATCTTTAAGATTATATAGAAAGCTATAATAAATTAAGATAGCTACTAGTTATTAAAGATAAATACAGTAGATAGATATTTACTTAAGCTTTATATATAAAGCAGTATAATATAGTATTTAATACTTTATTTTACTTTAAATACTAGGTATAATATTAATTTAAAGTAGTAATTTATATAATTTACTAAGATAATAAGTATACTATAATTACAGTTAAGGGATTAACCTAATTCTAATACTAAGTGAATTTTTAAGGCATTAAGCTAAAGCTTATACTACTAGATACTTATAAAGCAAATAGAGCTGCTAAATAAAGCAGTAAGCAAATTACTATAAAATCCATTTTAATGCTCTATAAGGCTAACCTGCTAGGGGAGCTCTAGCCTAAGAGCACTAAAATAGCATCCTATCTGCTTAACATTAGCCTATTGCATAGACTTAGATAGAAATTACTAATTAAAGTACTTAAAGAATAGTTTAAATACTATATACTATTATAAATAAGATAAGAAAATGTAAATCTTAAACTAAGTATAAGTTTACTGCTTACATATAGTTACTATATATATCCCCTAAAAAGGGAAAGGGAAGGAGGAAAAGAAAAGAGAAATATAAAGATTAAGCTAAGGGCATATATTAGATACTTAGTTAGCTACATTGCAAGCAATATATATTATATCTAGATCTCTTACCTTAAGAGAGTAATAATAATGTAAAATATACAGTTTAATAAATCTATCTTTTATAATAAATGCATTAAGCCTTAGTTAGAAGAGCTTATTATTAAGCTTAATAACTAGGTAGTCTATAAAGATTAGTTTTATCTAGATAAAACTAAGATAAAAAGAGCTCCTTAAGTAAATATACTAGTTAAACAACTAGTTAGGTTAAGCTTAGGGATAAATACTATGCCTATAAGTATCTTATAAAAATCAGAAAGTGTAAAGGATATTTAAAGCATAGTAGGAGATTTAATTAGATATTAACTAACTAGACTTAAAATGCTAGAAGTAACCCTAAAACTAGATGTATACCTAGGGGGTAGCAGTATAGCTTAAACTCTTTTAAGCCTTAATATAATAATATAGAGAAGAAAAACCCTTCTTAAAGTAAAAGATAATGTAGCAAACTAAGAGCTTTAAAGCTCTACTAGCATAAATAAAAGCTTACTAGAAGAGAGTATTATACCTTAAGGATAATAAAGTGCTACTAGAAATATCTCTAGGAGCTTAATAGAAAGTTAAAGAGTATAAATATAATACCCTTAGAAAGTAAAGAAAGTGCTATTAGATAGTAAGTGTATATTAAATAAACTAATAGAAGTAACTTCTAAATGCTTTAAAATACTAAATTAAACTAAAATAGAGACCTTAGCTCTACTAGGATATTAGATACACTCTATAATACTAGTTAAGATATAAACTAATACTTTACTAGATGCAGAGATGCAGGCAATAATATAGCTAGAGCTTATAGCAAATTATAAAGCATAACCAAAAAGGGGCCAAGGATGCCCTAGGGGGAAAAGATAACCTGCAGGAGAACTATTAAGATGCAGTACTTAATAATAAGATATTAAGTAAGAAAGAAAGAGCATAAAATAGGACCTAAAAATACAGATAAAGATATAAGGGCATAGATAGGATAATAAAGTAGCTTTCTTCTTAACTAATTACTATAAAGAAGAGCTACTATATCCTAGAAGCATTCTTATAGCTTTTACTACTTTCCTTAGTATAATTAAAAAGGCTAAGAAAGCTAATAGAAAGAGCATAATAAAGTTAGACTTAAAGCTTAATCCTCTAAAGCCTAAGTAGATATATAAGACTTTAAAGCCTATAAAGATTTACTAGAATGTACTTCTTTTACCTCTAAAGATATAGAAAGAGCTAGAGACTTATATATTTAAAGAGCTATTTCTTGTAGTAGTATATACTAAAGTAAAGAAGCTTATAGACTTTAAGACTTAGATAGTAATATTATAGTAAGATGCATAGATTAAGCTTATACCTATAAAATAGGTATTTACATATAAATTTAACTAGAATGGAAACTTAAATAAATGTAAAGTATAAATCTATATATATAAAGATCTACAACTAGAAAATACAATCTAAAGTATATATGCAGTAACTCTTACAGTGCATTTATTCTGTATTATAGTTACTCTAGCAGCTAAGTATAATCTTAAAATCTACTAACTAGATATAGTAAATGCATTTATTAATGCAATATATAATAAAAATAAACCTCCAGTTACATGCTACTTCTTATAAGGCTTTAAATAAGCTAGAAAGCTTATAGAGCTAGAAAGAGCACTGTATAGACTAAAAGACTTACCTGTCTTATGGTTTAAGGAATTCTTAAGTACTCTAAAATGCCTTAATCTAAAACCTAATAAGGAAGAGGAGTGTTTATTTTATATAAAAACGCAAGATATACTAGTAGTATTCTTTATAGATGATATCCTTATCCTATATTACTGTAAGCAGAAAGAAGCTATAAATAAGATTATTAAAGCGCTAAAAGAGATATATAAGCTTTAGGATAAAGGGGAAGCTAAGTAGTTCTTAGGAATTAGAATTATTAGAGATAGGCTAAATAAGAAAATCTACCTCTATTACAACTTATATCTAGAGAAATGTATAGTTAAATATAACCTTAATAAGTATAACTAGTTCCTTACCATTCCTATTCCTGTTACTAAGCTTTCTAAGAGAGAGGATTAAGCATCCTTAGCTTACATTAAGTTATATTAAGAAAAGGTTAAATCTTTACTATATACTGCAGTAATAGTAAGGCTAGATATCGCTTTTACAGCATCCTAGCTTTTTAAATACCTTATAAATCTAAGTAAAAAGCACTATAAGTCTATAAACTAAGCTCTTTAATATCTTTATATTACTTATAATTTTATAATTGCCTATAAAGGTAATTATAATAAAACTTAAGCACTCTACATAGCATTAGATGCTTTATTTGCAGATAATAAGGAAATAAGAAGATTATTATAAGGATATCTTATTACCCTCTTTAGTAGTACTATAATGTAGAAAGCAATGCACTAAAGTACAGTTTTAACCTCTATAATAGAGGCAGAACTAATTGCATTAAAGCATACTGCAGCTAAAGCAATAGGTCTATAGCACTTTCTTAATAAATTGCACTTTTACCTAATAAAGCTATATACTATTTACTATAATAATTAATAGATAATATATCTTATTATAAAGCTAAGTACTAAGATTAATACTTAACTGCACTATATAGAAATCTAGAATATATAGCTGCAATAAGAAGAAGGTAAAGGGAGCTTTTAGGTTACCTACTTACCTACAGTAGAGATGCTAGCAGATAGATTAACTAAAGCTCTATTATAGCAGCAATTTAAACACTTTAAAGCATTACTTAATCTCATGCAGCTTAAACAGTTAAAAGTCTTAATAAAGTAAAGTTTAATCATTTAACTAGCTAGTAATAAAAGCAAAGAGCCTAGAGTATCTCCTACAGCTAAAACACTTCTATCTAAGCACAGCAAACAGTTCTAAAAAGCTTAAATAATAGTATTATTACTAATATCTTTATCTTTATTCTTAACTTTATTATTATTATTAATAGGGATAATGCTACTAAGTCTTACTAAGCTATTATAGATTATATTAAGAGCCTTAGGATCTATTATACCAGGAAAGCTCCCCTTATCAGAAGTAAGCGCACTAAGCCTAAGATAAGGGATCTTAAAGACCTAAGAAGAAAGAATATTACAGTTAGAAATAGTAAAGAGTAAAAGGTAAGCCTTAAAGAGCTTAAATATAACTAAAGTGTAAGTCTTAGTATAAGTAATCTCCTATATAACTAATTAGCTTAAAGTAAATAGATAAAGAAAGATAGATAACTTATAGAATAAATGCTATTAGCAATTGCATTGTAAAGGGTAATAGCTAGAGGAAGTAAATAATAGAAACTAAATAAGTTAGTAATATACTTAAAAAGAAATATAAAAGCACTTATAGGCTAGTATAACCCTTATAACTACTATAAAAGCAATAATAATAGCACTTTAAGTTAGGCTTATTCTTTATAGTATAATAAGATAATAGACTCTTACCTAATAAAGCACCCTTAAAGCACTGCATACATAGGAATGCATACTCTTTGCTTTTAGGGAACTTAAGCTTATACTTTAAAGCATATAAGGTCTTAGGGATTTTAAGGGTTTTTACTAGAGTAACTGCAGTAAAGGAATTCTTCTTCTTAGCAGGGCAAGAGGTCTTAGGTATAGTATTATTATTAGAAGGAAGCTTAACCTTACTATTATAAGGTATTATAGTACTAGTAGAGCTCTTAACCTTAATTAAAGCATAATTAAGCTTAAAGATATTATCTTTAAGTTTAGATTTAGGCTATATTACCTTTAATTAGTATATATAATAAATAAGAGATAGAAGTAAGACTTATAATAATAGCTTTACCTTTTAAGGGAGGAGAATAAGTACTAGACTTATATATAACCTAATAAGCATTAAGTTGCTTGCATAAATGCATATTACTAGGGGAATAGCTATAGTAAGATTAAAATAACCTACTAAGAGGCAGGCAGAAAGGCTAGGTATTAGGCGCAGTAGAGAGATTAATAGAGGGCTTATAGGTATAAGTTATAGCGCTTAAATAAGGGGCGCAAAGCGGCAAAGCAGAGCGGTTGCATATAGGGCAACTAGCATGAAAAACAGTAGCCTAAAGGCAATCATTGCATTCTTTATAAATAGCAGGGTTATTAAGAGCAGGAGGCTATATTAAATTGTTAGCATATAAGCAGGATAAAGAGTATACTATTAAAGGGATAGATGCTTTAAGGTAAGAGGCTAGTAAGATAATTATATATTATTTTTTTTTTTAAGTTTGCATATTAGCCTCAAAAGGTATTTAAGCATCTTTAAAGTCTATTATAATTTAAATATTACTTACCTCCCAGGCAGCAAAGCTTTATTAAGTTAATATTATTAAGTTAGCTGCCTTAATTACAGCCTGAACCTAACTGCACTCAAGCCAGCTGGAGAGCCTTGCTCTTCAGCTAGGCTAGATCTTCCTCTTGCAACCTACTTCAAACATCTATCAATCCCACAGTTCAATCGTCCAACACGCAGTAAGTCATCCAACCCGCCTTCCATACCTTCTAATCGCAGACGCTAACAACATCACAGCTACACCGTCACGATGCCTATCTAAAGAAGCCTGCAACTAGCCTAAGATAATAGGGCATATTAGATAAGATGCTACTAAGAAGTAATCCCTATAATTAACCTATTTATTAATAAAGATAATTACGCTAACCTGCATGATATAGCTATAGAAATCAGATTAACCTAGCAGCGCAAGGATAATGCTAGCTGCATTAAGCAGGCAGCCTTTAGTTGCAAGGTCCTTAAGGTTACATAGCCTTACTACAGGTTAATTAAGAGAGGCTTCCTTGATAGCAAGATAAGGTAACTTAATGAGCTTAAAGGGAAGTTGCTTAGAGGAATAGATCTAACTATCAATGAAAGCGACTTTGTTATGGCTATTTGAGGCAGCTTGTATGATGAGTGGTTTGAGGCTATCCGGGACCAGGTCCAGCGAGTACTGAAGAAGACCGAACTGCAGCCGCTGTGACGCGAAATCTGGGATGAGAGAGGGGTAATCGCGGGGTTTTAGAGGGAAAATGTATTGAGTTTTGTATAGGTTCAGGAGCCTAAAGTCAAAGACCTGAAGTTGTAATGTTAGCGTTAGCAGCGATGGAGGGCAGAATTGATTACGCTATATAGCATATAATCAGTCTATAATTGTAAAGACTAGCTAAATATTAGTGTACTATTAGTATAAATAGGGGGATTATATATTATAATAAAAATCATAAAGCTTAAAGGAGGAAAAAGAAGAAGAGATTATAAAGGGATAAGAGGAAGGCTTTTATAGCTAAAAAAGCAAAGACTTAAAGGCTATATAGCGCTTCTCTATTATAATTTATTGTGCTTATTGTGCTTATGTTTATGAGATTAAGAGGGCATGCACTTAGGGTAATAATAATGTAATGCTATTACAATTTCCTATTATCTATCTATTTCTTTTCTATTATAAAAGCGCATTAAGCAAAATTGAAGCTATTTAGGACTTATTTAACTGCGTAAACAATATGCAGTTAAATGGGGGGTATGTTGAGCTGTAAATAGCAAAACGCTCTCTGATTGGTTAGATTGAACCTACTGCGCGATTTCTGTAGCTTGATAAGGTCAAACTGACCGCCACCTTCAATTGAAGAAAACAAGGCTCTTTCAATCAATGCTGGAATGCTCGTTGTGACTAATCTACGCTTTGTACAACAATAAGGTTTAAAATATAAGCTATATATTATATAAAATAAAAGCAGGGTAAAGGTATAGGCTATAACTTAATTTTAATCTTATAATTTAAATCCTTAATATTAAGATATATACTATTATCTGCTATAATTACCTAAAGGTAATTTAAAAGATAATAATTCTAGAGGCTATATATTATATAAAAGTTTAGTATTTTTTTTTTTTTTTTTAAGTTTACATATTAGCCTCAAAAGGTATCTAAGCATCTCTAAAGTCTATTATAATTTAAATATTACTTGCCTCCTAGGCAGCAAAGCTTTATTAAGTTAATATTATTAAGTTAGCTGCCTCGATTATAGCCTGAACCTAACTGCACTCAAGCCAGCTAGAGAGCCTTGCTCTTCAGCTGGGCTAGATGGAAAATGTATTGAGTTTTGTGTAGGTTCAGGCGCCTAAAGTCAAAGACCTGAAGTCATAACATCAGCATTAGCAGCAACAGAGGGCAGAATTAATTACACTATATAGCATGTAACTAGTCTATAATTATAAAGACTAGCTAAACATTAGTATACTATTAGTATAAACAGGGGATAAAAGTTTAATATAACTCTACTTTAATCCTTAGATATATTAATAAATCTAAGTATAACCCTTTTAAGTTACTATTAAGTATTAAGAAAATAAGTAAAGATACTAAGAATAGTAAACTTATTATAAGGTATTAACTATATATTTAATATAAGAGAGACTTTAGCCTTTAAAAGGAAAGTTTAAAGAATAGCCTCTTATAAAGACAGAGACTTATCTTAAATTCATTTAGTAAGAGTTAAGCTGCTAGGTAGTTAAAGGTATAGTAAGATAAAGGCTATAAGCTGCTAAAATGCTAAATTTGCTATAATATTTATAGATAAATAGCTACTAGTAATAAAATAAGTAAGATAGTAAATAGATTCTATTTACTACTTAGTAGTACTAATCTATTAAGAGTAAGCTAAGATTACTATATTTAATTACTATAAATATACTTATATTAAAATTAGAATGTATTATATTAATTCCCTTAAATATCCTTATTCTAAGAGCCTTTTTCTTATAAATAGCTAAGTTTAAATGCCTATATATGCTTAATATACTAGTTCTAGATATATTAAAATATATTAGAGTAATATAGTAAAAGCAGCATATAATTTATAGTCTTTTATCTAATCTCTATAAATCTTAATTAAATTAAAACTAGCTAGAAGAGTCTTTCTTCCCCTAGAAGATTTTTAAAGCCTTTAACTCTAGTAATTAGAGTAAATAGGGAGTACTAGGTGCAGATTTAATATATAATATCTACTATTATATTATTTTCTACTAAAGAAAAAAGGCATTAATAGTAAAAGGGTTAAATAGAATATAAAAAGGCTTACTAAGTATAATTAGTTTAAGGCTAAGTAAGCTTTATAAAGACATTTTAGTAATAAAATATAACTTAGAATTAGTTTAAGAGTAAGAAGAAATTTTTAAAAAGGATTACTATAAAAGATTATTATTTTACTTAATAACTTTAAATTAAAAGATTTACAATTATATTAATTAATCTTAGTTATAATAAATTAAAGCTATATTAAGTTAAAGTAAGCTTTTAGTATAATACTTAAAACTTTAATATATTTTATTATATAAATGCTAGATTATATTTAATTAGCTAAAAGAGCTATCTTTACTTAAACTTAATAAGAATTTAACTGTAAATAAAAAAGGTTTTCTAATTCTTATCTTTTTTTTTTTATATAACTTATAAAAATTTTAAAATAATATAAATATATTACTTTTAAAATAATACTTAATAATCCTAAAAGTAAAATTCTTCTTAAAGTATATATTATATTAATATTTTACTTACTATATATATTTATTTATTAACTATTTTATAAGTATTACTACTTTAATTAAATTAATAGTTAAGCTCTTATATTTTAAGATTTACCCTATAATATAGTAAAAAATTATAATAGTTAAATATAAAGCTATTAAGTAAAATTAAAAATAAACTAAAGAGGTTAAAAAGAAAACATATAATATAAAATAAGTAAAAGCCTTAAGGTTATATATAGCAGCAATTAAAACAGAATAGTAAGTTAATTTTTAAGTACTTTCTACTATTTATATTAATATAATAAGTAAAAATTCTTTAAAATATCTATTAACTCTAATATATAACTAAACTTCTTATACTATAACTGCTATTTTAGCAAATTATTTAGGAAATTAAGTTAAGTATAAAGTCTAATTTACAATTTTAGTTATTAGCAATTAAAGCACTTTAAGAAATAAGTAAAAGCTTTATTATTATGCTATTTAAAAGTAAGTTAAATATTTATATTTTAGAAATCTTAATTAAATATAATTAAACTTAAACCTATATATAATCTATATAAAGTATATAACTTTATATTATACTAATATAAAATTAGTAAAGATAATTTATAAAAATATAAAATCTTAAAATAGCTTTTTAAAATAATAAATAAAAGGCATATTAGCTAATTACTATAAATAATTAGCTTAATTAACTCCTTACTATACTCTAACTTAAGCAAATAAAAATCTTTAGTACCTTATTCTTTATGCTAATACTAACTATATATTTTTTACTTATTTCTCTCCTTTAAAGAGTCTTAAAAGCATTAAGGCAATTTAAGGTTTAGTATTAATAAGCTTTAATAGCTTATAAGCTTTAATAAGAAGCTAAAATATAAAATAATTAGCACTCTTAAAATGCTATAATACTTCCTTACCTAGGCTTAAATGCTATAAGGTAATATTATCCTAAAGAGATAGAAGCCTAAGAAGGTAATCCTATATAGCAGATATATGCCTTTACTAGCAATAAATTTATTAAATCTTTCTAAGTATAAAGAGTTTACTAGTTTAATAGAAATATTAATAAGCTTCTTACTATACCTACTATCCTTAATAATAAAAGACTTAAAATCTATTAAAATTACTATAATAAATTAGTATATTATAAAATCTTATAATAATATTATCTTACTATTACTTTTATACTAAAGGGAACTTAAAGGGAAGAATATCCTTATATACTTAACTTAAACCTAGAAGCTTACTAAAGGGCTTCTATATAAGAGCTTAATTATCTATAGATAATTTAAAGAATAGATTAAAGGGCTTAAGTGCCTTTAGATTCTTTAGTTTTATAATATATTAAATATATAACTTAAGTTAAGAAAAGACATTTAGACTATAAAGTAAAGGCATAGATTATTTATAGCTAATTGTAAGCAGGTAATTACTATAAATAATTACTATAAATACTTACTTAGAGAACTTAAACTTAGTTTAGATAGCATTAATCTTATACTTAACATTTTAAAGGTAGTTTATAATTTTATTATATTTAACTTATAAGAAATATAATATAGTAATTATTAGCTATTTAATATAAGTTATATAAATTTTAAAATTAGCTTAAATAATTAGCTTAAATTAATTTAAAAATATTATATTTTTATATTATAATCTTTTACTACTTAATCTATTTATTAGTTTTTAGTAAAATTATAGCTTAACTTTTATTTTAATTAAGCATTTTATTAATAGAAGTAAGCTAGTAATTATCCTCCTTAGTAAGATTATTAATATTCTCCTAGAAAGGATTATTATTATTTTATAGGATTTTACTAGCTTTAAAAGTTAATACTATAAATGCTTTATCTTTAAAGAGATTATAATATTTACCCTTTCTAATACTACTTTAAATTAGCTTTTAAATATTAGTAAATAAAATATACTTACTAGTCTATATTATAGTTATTAAAAGCAGCATCTTTAAGTGCTTTTTTAGTTGCTTTATTAATATTAAAATAGTCTATATATTAGTAGAGTTTAGTCTTTAGGCAATTCTACTGCTAATTAAAGTTCTTCTTTATAGTCTTATATTTATAGCATTTTATAGAAAGTATATCTATTCTAGTATAAGCTTTCTTTATATAAGGATTTATTAATAAATCCTTCTTAGGCTTTTATTTACATAATAGCCTACTAAGCAGATGCCCTAGGAGGATTAGCTTAAATAATTACTATAAGTATAAATAAGCTTCTTACCTTAGCTCCTATTACTTATTTTTTCTACTCTAAGAAAAATTAGAAAATAGTAGCTCTTACTATAATATATAAGGAAGATAGAGGCTAAAGCATAAAAATTAATATCCCTATAGCTAAAGGCAATTATATCTTAAAAGCTAAAAAATTAAGGGTTTAAAGGAAATAAGTTTAAGAGGAGATTAAGATTTCTAGCATTATAGTAAAAATAAAAAAATAGATTTTAAATTTAAAGTATTAATCCTAAATAGATAATAATTAGTAAAATACTTTCCTTTAATTAGCTTAAAATTTATAATAAATTACTATACTAAGACCTATTACTTAAAAGATTAAATCTTAATACTAACTTAACTTTAACCTTTTAAACTTCTTAAATTTTAAAATTTATAAGTTTTAAGTAGAATTTAGTATTTCTTTTTATTCTAGCCTTTTTAGTTAATCCTTTTATAGTAATTAATTAAGATAATTACTTCTACTAAGCCTATACCTTAAATTTTAATACTATATAACCTTTTAAATTTTATAATTTCTAATTTTTCTTTCCTTTATTTTAAGAGTTTCTATCTTTAATCTCTTTTTCTTATAGTAATCTATTAAAATAATTGCTTCTAATTTCTTAATTACCTAAGATAACTAGTAGCTAAAGCCCTTCCCTATAAGTAGCTTAAAAGACTACTAGTAGTAAATAGCCTTAAAAATCTATTACTAGTAAATAACCTTAAAAGTCTATTACTAGTAAAGTGCCTTAAAAAAGTATATATAAAGCCTAAGTACTAAAAGGGAAATCTTACCTTAAGGATCTTATTATTACTTTTAGTAAGCAGTTTATTTACATTATAATTCTTTTCTCTAATACTATTATAAATTACTAGATAAAAGACTATAAAACTTAAATTCTTAAGAGTAATAAGCTTACTATTATATATACTCCCTTTATCTACCTTATCTATAAAATTATATTTAATATAACTAGAGACTATACTATAGCTCTTACTTATATTACCTTTAATGCTATTAGTACTTTTAAAGAAGTAACTAAAGCTTTTATATACTAGCTCTTTAAAGGTAAGTTATTTATAGTAATTTTATATAGTAATTAGTTATATTAATTAATTTTAAATTTAAATACTAATCTTCTATCTACTTATACTAGCTATAAGACTATTTAAAAGAAGGATATATAAATATACTATTATATTTAGTATATTATAGTAAACCCTATAAATAATTACCTCTAGTAAATAATTAATTTAAATACTATTAAGTTACTTCTATTCTTTAGTATTAAGGAAAATTAAGTAGTATAGTATATATAAGACTAAGCAGAATTAAGAGAAATTTAAGCTTATAAAAAAGATAAATGCATTAAAGCTTAAGTATATACTACTAAGAATACTAAAATATAGAAATAGCAATAAGATAGATAGAAAAAGTCTAAAATACAAATTAACCTAAAAGATCTAGCAGCTAGACTTAAAAATGCTCTTAATAAGCTAAATAAAAATAAAGCTATATTTAATTAAGAGATACAGAATAGAGATAAGAATAAGCCTAATTAAGAGCTATAAAATGGTAATAAAGATGCATATAAGAGTGCATTAGAGGACTAGGTCTAAGGTAATAACTAAGCTGCTATAGTTTTATTATTTTTTCTTAAGGGATTTATTAAGGCACTAGAAGTAAAGGCTTATAAGATACTAATTTGCTACTAATTTAAAGTAATTATTATATCTAATTACTACAAATTAAAGATATATATTATAAGTAATTTAAATTTTTATCTAGGTATTAATTTACAACTAATCTTTACCTATAAGTACCTATATCTATATAATTATCTTATCTAGGTACCTGCCTGTAGGTAGGCATCTAAAATGGGTATCTCTAGGTATATACCCCTGTTAAATAGGTACCTATAGATACCTATGGGCTGGGTATTTTAAACCCTAATGGCGGCTGAGTCACTGGTGGATGACAAGGTTGATTTCAGTCGCTTATGTCAACTATTCGGTCGATACTTCCAGATTCGCGATGACTATGCCAATCTGAAGCTCGCCGATGTAAGTGTATATTCACAAACCCAACTACTTGAATGCTAACCAACTACGACAGTACACTCAGCAAAAGGGATTTTGCGAGGATCTGGACGAGGGTAAATTCTCACTACCACTCGTCATCATCTTCAACGAACCAACCAGGTCGCCCAAAGCAACAGCTCAGCTGAGGAATCTGCTGGTTCAGCGCAGCATCAATAAAAGCATGAGCTTTGAACAGAAGATATTGGCGTTGGATCTCATCGAGGAGGCTGGCGGCTTTGTGGAGACCGAAAAGGTACTACACTCGTTATACAATGAGCTGGAATTAGAGCTACAGAGGCTATCTGATGTTTTTGGGGTGGAGAACCATCAGCTTGGGCTTATTCTTGAGATGCTGCGTGTGGAATAGGGGACAGAACAGCGTATTTTCCTTTTGATTTAGTTTGATGATCGTCAGAATGTCGCGAGTTGATAGTTAACAAATCCATTCTTTTGATGACAATCAGATCCAATGCATGAACTATTGCGTTTCAAGCTTTGCAATGCGTGAGGAATGCAATGCAAGCATCAGATAGTATTCTCATTAACATACATTAGGAAACATACCGAGTCCCTACACAAGAAGTTGTACAGCTTTTATCTTTGAACAACCAACATACTGCCTTTTAGTGCATAGCTGGCGGTGAATTCGTACTAAAACTGACTGAGAAGCGCGCCCAGCTGGCATGACTACAGTGTCCGCGGATACACTGAACACTGAACATGGTCGCCAGAAATAACAACTCTCAATACTCAGTGCTTGGTACCCACTGTAGCTCACCATAATTTGAAGGCTTGTGGCGACTGCTGGAGCCTATAGCCGCTAACTACCAGAAACAGTAGCAAGGTCATTGACCAACAGCTGGCAAGACTTTACTACTACTTAACCTATAGCTAAACGCATGTGTTCTCGCGTCCGATCAGCGGGATTAACCAATCTTGCTAAGCCAAAGTTAGTACTGTGGCATTAGGATTGTCTGTTAAACATGCGTTATTTTTGAAAGTCGCCAAGACGCGGGAACGGAACAGCGCCCAGACTTTCCAAGCCGTCTTCCGGCCTTGATAGCTACACGATTTCAGATGTTGCTAACACGCTCGAATCTGCGTGATGTGCTGTCCAACATTTGAGTCAAGCGTAATCTAGGCGCTCACTGACGTGATCAAAGTTTCGCTCGGAACTTACTGTTTCTGGAGACTGATATACATGTTCCAAGGATTGTAAAGTGCCAAGTCACTCGGGACTCTTCATTCATGATGTGAGTGAGCCTGTGATGGTTCGGACATTGCCAACCTGATACGATACATGCAGGCTAAGGCATATTGCGGAAACACACCCCTCCCCTTCCGGATCCACGCCTGTAAGCTGAAATGCAGGAGAAAACCTATTTAGCATACTACGGCCCGCTCCGGGCGGCTACGCTATTGCGGGGACGTGTTTTCGTATCGACAAAAACGATATCGATTGCGCGTTCGTATCTTGTTGAGCATCACCATGCATTCAAGCTTATCTTTCAAGTGCTGGACTCGTAAGCCTCCCCCACAGAAGATGTCATTTGCTTCTTACGAAACAGAATTCACACGTCTTGGCTGGCAAGTACCAGAGACTTCTTTGAGGGCGTGTTTCTGGGGAGAGCTTCTGGTTCGTCGGACAGCGATAAATTCCTTATCAAAAGGACAACTTGGCACGATGCAAGTAAGATCAGATCATTGATTGTGGAAACTTGAGAAAACATGAATGATTTGGAATCGAAACCAATAATGAAATATTGCAGCTGAGGCAATGACCTTGATTCTTCCCAATAATGATGTCAACGTCTTGGGCCGTGAAACGCATGTCTTCGTAATCCTACTGAGAATTCACGTACCTCGTGCTTTTGCAGACATCAAGGCGACTTGCTCTCTCATTGTCCGGATCGCTGTTCCCCCCTTTCAATATCTCTATACATTTCTTCGTTCTGTTTGTTCTTGCCTGTAACAAGTTCGATAACCAAGATGCACAGCTTCAAAATGTATGACTTGAAGTTGGACAATCTCAATCGCATCATCCGCCAATGGCTTCCGGGTGAGATTCCAGAGAGTGTCAACTGGAAGCTTTTTGCACTATCAAGTGTTGCCTTTGTCATTTTGCGATTCTCCATTATTGTTGCCTACCGCCTTCTCTTCTCCCCTCTAGCCAAATTCCCCGGTCCAAAGATTGCTGCGTCAACTCATCTTTATGAATCTTACTATGACTATTGGAAGCAAGGCCAATACTACAAAGTCATTCAACGCATGCACGAGAAGTATGGTATGTTCAAGTTCCCTCGTTGCCCTGGTTCTTTACTAGCATCTTTCTAGGTCCTATTGTACGTGTCACACCTGATGAACTGTCAATCAACGACCCCGACTTTTACGACACCGTCTACGTGCACGGTAATATTCGAAAAACCGAGTCCTTTGGATATTCATTCGGTGGTGGACTTGGCATTGAAGGTTCGTTCTCTCTCACGTAACACCTCCACTGCTACTCATTGATGCCATCAGATACCTTCTTCGCTTCTAAGGACCATGACCTCCACCGCAAAAGAAGAAAGCCGATTGAACCCTACTTCTCCCGCAACGGTGTCTTGAAGCTTGAAGAACTAATCGGTGAGCGTGTTGAGAAGTTGTTCCACAGATTCCATGAACTCTCTGGTACTGGTGTTGTAGTTCGTCTTGACTATGCTTTTGAGGCCTTTACTGGAGATGTCATGCAACATATTTGCATCGAGAAGCCCAAGTCGCTCCTTGCAACCGATGACTTTGGTGAGAAATGGTAGGTCATATCCCTCACCAGCACTTTCTGGTGGCTGAAACAGTGATTCACAGGTTTGAGATGCTTCGAAACGTTTCACTGAGCGTACCTCTCATGGGTATGCTACCATGGCTCGTCCAGTAAGTCAAATCATTCTCATATGCTGATATAATGCTAATAGTTATCAGTATTCTGCAGTTTATCCCTGAACGTTGCATTATTTGGTTCGCCCCATCAACAGCATATTTTCAAAACTTCCGAATTGTATGTACTGTCACCATCCCTCATGAACAGTGCAACAGCTAAATATTCTTCAGCAAGCAGGTCGTCAGATTGAGCAAGCCAAGCAGGAGAAGTTCGAAAATGATCGCAAAGGCGTCAAGTCTGTCGGCGGCAAACCAACCCTCTTCCGCTACCTGATCTACGAAAGTGACCTGGCGCCTCAAGATCTCAGCACTGAAAGACTACAGAAAGAGGCAATGGTACTTCTTGGTGGCGGAACCACTACTACGGCTCGGACAGCTACAATGACCTGTTTCTGGATGCTCAGCATGCCAGAGAAGGGTCAACGTCTTCGTGATGAGCTCAAGCCTGTTATGGCTGGATATCCCCAAAAGAAGCCATCTCTTACTGAGCTTGAGAAGCTTCCTTACTTGGGAGCTGTCATTAAGGAGAGTCTGAGGTATGGTTCATGAGTCTTGATCCCTGTAACGAGCGGCGGTCTCAGTTCTCTGAGCTAATTTTGGTGCTAACAAATCACGCTAGAATGGCATATGGGTCAATGCGTCGACTCCCACGCACTTCGCCTGACACGGCCCTCCAATTTAGAAAGTGGACAATCCCGCCTGGCGTAAGTACAAGTTCACTGCTCCTCGGATCCCGTGAGGGCTGACATATGTTGACCAGACACCTGTTGGAATGAACGCCTACTATTTGCATACTGATCCAGTTGCTTTCCCTGAGCCCTTTGAATATAAACCTGAGCGATGGCTCGAAAGTGTTACGCCAGAAATGAATCGCAGCTTTGTTCCATTCTCCCGAGGCTCGCGTCGATGCCCTGGCTCAAGGTATTTATTTGCTGCCACGGCGCTAAGAAGCACAACTGATTTATTTGATAGTTTGGCCCTTGCTGATCTCCATTTTGTGCTTGCGGCTTTATTTGGTCCTTCTGGTCCCAAGTTCGAGCTATTCAATTCCGACAGATCTGACGTGGATGCGATTCACGACTATTTCATGCCTCTTCCTCGACTTGACTCAAAGGGAGTTCGAGTCACCGTCAAGTAGACGACTTCAACTTCAAGACCTTGGATGATGATAGATACGATGACGTAGTCATATATACAGAATTCGTCAAATATACCTTAGATTGAACACTATGAACATACCTGCTCAGAAGAAATGGAGAACGTATTTAACGTCAGCAACGTTGAAGATTTGCTAAAGCACTTTTATTACCATAGGGCAATTCTTGTAGAACTGGAATAATGTTCATCTACATAGCCCTTTGTCGACAGTACGAGATCTACCCGGCAAGATTGATCAAGAACAGCATACTTAATGTCTAAGTTTAATGGTCCCACAGCTAATGCTCACATCACGGATAGATACACAAATATCTCACCAGATAGAACTTTGAATCAATAGCGATATTATATAATGAATGTATTCTTTGTCACTGGACTGACAAACTATCGGTAACCTCCATCCGAAGAAACATCCCTTCCAATTTCAATCAAGGTGCGAAATCTCTCGGCTTCAAAGTTAAGATAAGAGGTTTTTTATCCCATGCAAGGAAACATCTCTGTGATGAATGCCAGTCCCCTTGGCCAGGCGCTAGTTCGAAGTCAAATCTGTATAATATGCGACTAACTACAACCCGGATTTCCCCGTGTGCTAGGTTCTTGCCGAGGCAGTCTCTCAGACCGAAGCCAAAAGGTCGAAAGACGGCACGGTCATCGTTGCTATACTTGGGATCATGTAGTGGGTGAGATGGCTGAAGCCATCGCTCAGGGATGTATGAATCTGGGTCTGCAAAGTTGTCTGGGTTATGGTTTGTGCCCCACTGATACACAGAGACGACGACCTGCTACTAGTGAGTAAATGACTCAATCGTGGGGTCAGAGTAGTGACTTACGCCCTTGGGAACGTATTTGCCTTCAACTTCGGCACCAGGGCAGATTCTAGGTGGAGATTCGGCTGCTGGGGGGTAGACACGTAGTGCTTCATCAACAGTGGCGTTCAAATACTCGAGTCTCTTAGTACTCTTCATATCGATCTCACTCTCTGCCTTGAAGGAGGATCGGACTTCATCAACAAGTCTCTGATAGGCCTGTTGGGAAGATCCAAGATAAAAGAAGAAGCCAGATAAGGCAGTTGTCGTGGTCTCACTTGACGCACCAATCAAGACAGGACAATCGACGAGGATCTCTGGGTCTGTGAGACCCCCACCATCACGATTTCTCCGCATAAGGAAGCTCATGAAATCACGGCGTCCAGGGGTCGGTTGTTCCCCCAGCTTCATGCGTTGCATTGCATGATGAAAGGTCATGTTCCTTTGGTCCGCTTGCCTCTGGATCTGCTCCTTGCCAGTAAATAAGAAGTTGATCAGGGGTGAGGTAATGGGGTAGTGCTTGACGAATCGGTTGACGGCATTTCCTTTGACAGCCCTGAAAAAGTTGGATACCCATGGATGGTATTCTTGCTTATCAAGGCAATCAAAAGGCTGGGAAAACACAAGCTCCCCTGCAATGTCAAAGAGGAGAAAGTTGATCCAGTCGACTATGTTGATTGGCTTCCCTTCCTTGGCTCTCTCGCTCAGGCGCTGTAGCAGCGTATCTGTGTAGGGTTGGATGACAATTTCTTGCTCGACAAGGGCCTGATCATTGAACGCGGACCAGAATTGCCGGCGATGGCGACGATGGTTTACCTGATTCGCTCCCAGGATACTGAGGCCGTCACCAGGGAAGATGTACTCAGGATACTTGGGGAACTCGTCATCTTTGCCTCGCATGGCGTAGACCTGGAACCAACCAATACTGCCATCAATAGCAAGACGGTTGGGACCAATGCGTACAATGGGGCCATATGTGCGGTGCAGGCCTGAGACTTTCCAAATCCATGTACCAGAGATATTGCTCATCCACCGTTCGGGTACATTGGTAATGGCAAGGTATTTTGGACCAAGGAATATAGACAGGGGGTGAAACCAGATGCGGTAAATAGCAGTTGCGGCGAGAGAAGTCACAAGCTTGCCCAATAATTAGTGACCTTGTGGTTATTGTCTTCTCGACCCAGAGGCCAAACTTACGAGACCTGTGCCGATGAGCACAAGAGTGGCAACTTTGGAGGAATCAAACCTCGAGGCCAAGTCTGGAAGCCCCATGCTGTAGTCGTAGTGTGTCATTGTTGTTTAGAGTTGCTTGGACCAAGCAAGCCTCATTCTCCCCGCCTATTTGTCCTTATTTATGTACATTTTGCGCTGCAGGAAAAACATTTCAGTGGCTAAATCTTGATTCCAAGCAATGCCACACGCGATCTGCAAAGGCTTCGTAATCAAGAAGGTCAATTTACTGCGGCAATGTACTCGCGACCTCGAGAGCCTGAAGCCAGTCTTCTCTGATATGAGGTACCAGGTCCTTTTGTGGGTGTTGCTTTAGTGACCTGGTTTCTGCAGGTCGCTCCCTTTCCTTTTCCCCGAGCGCTAGACGGGCCCTAATCTGGCACTTAAAGCGGGCCGAGACGGCTTATCATGCATGTCAGATTTGAGAGGGGCATCCACATACCTGCAGATAAGCTTGACGTTCTGAATCCGTTAGGCATAGGCCAAGCAAGACTTGGCATGATAACCTGGAAACACGGTAGAGGAAGCGGGGTAGAGATCTTTTTGGGTGTTATCATTACAAACCAAGAAAAAGCCAAGCGAATTCGCAATTTGGGATAACTTGCTCGTCATACTTGCATTACCTTGTATTCTCTATCAAAGTTTATGCCTGCAGATCGGCTGACGTTTTCCCGAAATCCTTACATGTAGCTGAGCGGCACAATGATTCGATTTAAAGATGCGGGAGTAACGTGGGGTAAGCGAACTCCCTGAACTCCGTATAATTGGATGAAATAGGGTAGCGCGCCAAGATACATCATTACATATCGTTGGAACCCGTATTGGCTAGATTAAGGTTACAATCTAATGGTTTACTATTGCTTGAATAGTTACAGTAGCTTAAATTTATAGGTACTGTGTAATTTTATTAAACAATTTAGTAGTTTTACTTATATATTTTTACAGTTTAGCTTAAAGAGAGATGTAACTTAATTATTATAAAAAAAAAATAAGATATATAAAGTAGCTACTTATATTTAAATAATATAGCATTATACTATTATAAAACCATAACTAAACGAGAGTAATAAGCCTTATATTCAATTCACGATATGTCTATACCTACATTGTACAGCATTGCCTATTCTAAGCACTATAGTAACCTCAAGCTTCTCTTTGCTATGCAGACAATAGTAGTAAGCAATGACCCCAGTAGCCCAATAAGCCACATGACGAACGTACTAGTTCCTACCATTACCGCTGGAACCACTGTCATGATGAATGCCCCTGAAGATTCTTGATTAGTATATCCTCTTTTCTCAATCTTACACAGCCTCTTACCAAACAAGCCTTCTCGCCTCGTAATAGTCTCCCAAAGCTCAACACCAAGAACATCAACCGCACCATCCCACTGGTACGGCCCGACAATGCGAAACTTGGTATTGAACTGAGCACCGGCCAACCATAGAATGGGCAGACGCCACCAAAGTCCAGGGTGCTTATCGCCCACTGCCCAACCAGCTCTGACGCCGTCCCAGATACCGGGGACGGCATTCATGTCTAGAGCGAGCTGGTAGGCATAAGACTCGTGGTGAACACCGTAGTCGATACGCTTGTGCCCATGAAGCTCGAAGTGGTATTCCTCTCGTGGTTTGAGAGTTTCAGCTACTTCGGGCTTGACTAGCGCTAGCAACCAGAGTTGGGCTTGGAGCTCTGCAAGAGGAGGTATGGCGCCGTATCCTGGACGGACAAATCCAATGAAGCCAACTGTTGGATCGTCGTGACGCCAAACACATCGCACATCAGCCTCTGAACAGGTAGCATAGCCTTCACCGTTCTTGTTAGCTTCTTCAAAGATGGAGAATTCTTGGGTGTAGCCAGTAGCGTAGACGACCATGGTTGGTTTCACAGGAGGGAGCATCTTCATACGCTCTGCTTCGGGTCTGCCGTTTTCACTGAAGTGCATAATACCCTCAGCATCAATATGAGTTGGCCAAGGAGCCAAATCGATATATCTACCATCAGGGACCTTGGGAACATCGATTGTGATGAGTGAGCGTCTGATCCGCTCGATGATACCTGGATTAGCTGGACGATATGGCTCACTGATGTAGTGAGGGATCTCCATACTGCCTTGTTAAAAAAGCCTACTTGCCATCAGTCATACTCTATGTAGGCTCTCCAAGATAGGATGAATTACTCACTTTGAGATGTGTGGAATCGATCTTTGTCAAGACCGCCAATCCACTGGTCTACACCTTTGGTAGTGCCGGAGCATAGCCAGTTGGCCAGCTTGATATTGATGTCTTGAAATCTCCAAGTGAACAGCCTGTCTCTAAGAAAAGGTGGTAGGTAGGAGTCAAGAAGAGGAGCTTGCCAGCTAACATCAATGGGAAGCTCTGGCCTGTTGGGCTTGGAGCTTCTACCAAGTAATCCCGGAAGCAATATAGGCGTGGGGATTCTCTATAGTGGTCATCAGGTCTCATGTTTCGACAGTGGATCGAAAGTTGTCTCACCTTTGGAGCACCGAGGAAACCCTGCCTATGACAGAGAACAACACGCTTCGTGGGTGAGGTCACAGCAAGGTGGGCAATATCCATACCCGTCTCTCCAGTACCGAGGACAACAACGGTACCTCCCTGAGGAAACTCATCTCTCTTCTTGAACTGAGAAGAATGTTTTACAACCTTTACCTTGTCAATGCCTTTGACATCGGGAATGTTGGGAGTGACGTGTAGTCCAGTGCAGACTGAAACGGCATCACATTCCCACTTCATATCGAGACCATCAGCCCCGCGATAGTGCACGACATGGCCCCCAGCGTGTCCTCTTCTGACCGAGGTAACTGGGGTGTTCAGGGCTATCTCAGGCCAGAGATGGAAATGATCTGCGTACTCTTTCAAGTAGCGAATGAACCTCTCGGCGCTGAGAAAGTCCGGATCATCCAAATCTGCTCGGAAGTCAGAGAAGCAGGTAAGATACTTGGATGAAACGAGCTGTATATCGCAATCAGCTAAAACCATGAGTTCATTGCACAGAGAAAGCTCACCTCGGCGTCCTCATAAGTACGCTGCGTAAAAGTACCACCAACAGCGCCCTCACGTTCAAAGAGGCGAACTTCAATAGGGTCAATGTTGAAGAACTGGTGTGCTTCTTTGAGATACTTGAGTGTAACGAGGCCGCCAGGCCCCGCACCAATGACAGCAACACGCATGATAAGAGATGTAGACAGACAGATGGTTCGAGGTCACGAGCGCAGTGAGGATAGAGCTACCGTATATACTTACTCAACAACTTACCAGGAGACCATGGAGTCGAGGGTGCACCTTTTCCCTGATTCAGGAGCCTGAAGATATCTGAGCAGATTGTTTTGCCCCTGGTTCACATCCTGTTGAGAAAGTACGTACCATGTCAAGACAAAGCATACGCAACCTCTGGTCGACATTGTGATAACAATAAGGCCACTGCACGGCTTGGCGTTAGCATGCATGTTTGAGGGGTAATTGGGCATCTCTACATAGCGCCCGAAAACACTGTTTATGGCCGCTATCCACCCTACCCCTGCCTTATTGTATGTGTCATATCATTTACTACGCCTCGTTTAAATACACTCCCACGAGGCACACAATATTATCCTTGAATTCTCATATGTAGTCTGATCCTTTGAGATAATTGATGACGCTATATGCAAGAAACATGCACCATGTCATTTGTCACCGATTGTTCATCGTTTTATAAATCATGTGATAACAGAGTATTGATGAGATGGCCACCAGCAGAGTCCCCAGATTCGACACCCAGATGACAACCCTTTACTCTATCGTTACTATCAAATCATGTCTCAGAAAGGCCCCCAAATCATCTTTGGCACGGCATCAATCGGCTACGGCTCTCTCGCCGAGGATGATGCTGTTCGAAAGTTTCTCCAGGTAGCTTCAGACAATGCCATTAATCATCTTGACACAGCTGCAAGCTATCCCACTGAAGAAGCCACTGGCATTACCGAGGTTCTCCTTGGAAATGTAAAGTCCGGTGAATGGACGATAGACACTAGAGTTGCTATCAGCCGTGATCTCAGAGGAGCATTGGCTCCTGAAGCTGTTGAGAAGAGCCTCAACACTAGCCTGGAGAAACTCCATCAAGACTCGGTCAACATTCTTTCGGCTCACATGCCAGACCCTGCTACACCCCTTGAGGATCAGGCTCGCGCTTTCGACGACCAGTTCAAGAATGGCAAGTTCAAGCAGGTATGGAAGGCGCTGAATGGAGCACCTTATATCAGAATTCGGGCTAATTCATTTCCAAGTTGGGGCTATGCAACTGGCCTCTCAGCATGATAGAGAAATACATCGAGATCTGCGATGCTAAACGTTATGTTAAACCAACTGTTGCACAGTACATGTACAACTATATCTGGCGAGGAACAGGCACCAAAATCCTGTCATTCCTCCGCGACCATGACATGGTGCTTCATGCCTACAGTCCACTTGCAGGAGGATTCCTGACTGGGAAGCCAACAGCTGGCGATACAGCTGGTACGCGTTACGGCGAGCCAACTCATCCTCTCACCATCTACAAGTTTATCTACGACAAGGAGCCTTTTCACAAGGCAGTCAAGGATCTTTCTGGTCTCATAGCTAGCGGGGCTGTTGAAGGCCCTGCTGACGCGGCTATTCGGTGGTTGTACTACCATTCGAAGCTTCAGCCGCAAGATGCCATCATTCTCGGAGGTCCGACTGTGGAACACTTTAAGAACGTGGCCATCATCAAGAAGGGGCCCCTCCCGGAGGAAGTTCTAGAGGCACTTGAGGGGTTGGAAGTCAGTGAGGCTGTAATGGGAGATGGCAATGTCTTTGGGTCAGTATTTGAAGCATAGATGTACTATGCATAGCCTAGTCGAACTTACTAGAGAGTGTAGAGAGCCCACACATCACAAGTTGGAGTTTATGCGTTTCTTAATCTGCCGTTATATGTATCATCATGTAAAGGCAATGAATCCAACTCTGAAGTAAACACAAGAAGCAAGGTAGTATATAATGGGATCGATCTATCTTAAATATAATTATACTCAATTAAGTATCTTGAGTCGATTGTTGTAATGTTTTGAAAGGAGAATATCAATGATAAATCATCGCCGCTTTATAGGTAGGAGCTCAGGCTTGCCTCAGGTGTAGCTTAGGGGGTGCTTAGCGTTAGCTTTAATAACCCACCTAAGTATCCTGAAGTACCCTCATTACCCAGGCATAGGTATTCACAATTATCACTCTCTATCTCTAGTTAACTGTATTTAACTAATAGCCCCTAACTGCAGTCTAAGAGCCTAAAGAAAATTATATTATCTAGCTAGTAAGACTAGTATATTGCTTATAAAGTCTACCTAGACTTTACTTCTAACTACTATAAGAAGGTAGTATTACCTACTCTCTTTTAACTTTAGCTCTTAATAGAATTCCCTTTACCTTACCTTACTATATAAGATCTTAAACCTTCTTTTTTACTATTATATAAAGTCTTAAATATCTCTTATAAAGGCATATAAATAAAAGGCCTAAAACCTAAATAATTTAATTAAGTAAGTAATTCTAAATAGACTTTTATAAGACTATTTTAAACTTAACTTATATTTAGTAAGATAAAACTTAAATAAATAGAATAAAGAGAGATATAGCTATAAGCTTAAGTTATAAGAAGTATAAATAATATTCTATTAATACTAAAATAAAGCTAATATATTCTTAGCTATAAGAAAAAGTTCTTAGAATTAATACTATAAGATATATAAACCTTAAAGCATTTTACTAAATTTCTTAAATTAGCTAAGTTAAGTAAACTACTTTAAGAAGGAGGTAGAAAGATACCTATAGTATATAGTATTTATAGTATAATATAAAGATTTTATAATACTTAAAAATGTATTAACTATATATATATATCTCTTAATATTAAGAGATTTATAGCTTTAATATATACTTAATAAGTTCTTACTTTAAGGCTTTTATTATTAATAAAAATTAATATATTAAAGGGAAATTAGTAATAAAAATAGGCTTTTTAAAGGGAAAAAAAGGCTAAAAAAAGAAGGCCTTTATAACTATTAAAAACTATATTTATATATAAAACTGCTTATAAACTAATAATTTCTATAATTATATTTATAAAGGTAGTTAAATTAATAATATAAACTTACTTAATACTTACTGCTTTACTTCTATAAGATATTAGGAGATATGCTAAGTAATATATTAAGTAAAATACCTACTAATAGTAGCAGATTAGTTTTAACCTATATTAAGATATATAATATATTTTATTATAAAAAGGTAGTCTTCTAGAATATTATTTAAAATTTATAAAAGAAATTTATAAAGGGATAGATATAAACTAGTAAGTTACTTAAGATAATATATTATTTTTAAATTTACATAATATACAGGCCTAAGCATTTATTTGCAGAATATATAGTAAGGATAGTCTTCTGCTACCTCTTTTTATATAGCTTATACTATACTAGCTAGCTAATATTATCTCATTCTATGCATTTACTAACCTTAAAACAGTTAAAGAAGTCCTAGCACTTTAGCTACTAAGTAATAGTAATTTCTATATCTTTAAATAGGTAAATAATATAAAAGAAAAGCCTATATTCCCTAAATAGTTACTTATAGGACTTAAAGCTAAGTAAAAAGACTTAAAATTATAGGTTTTTTAATTTTTAAATTAAGGAAAATATATAGGCTTTATAGTATAGTTTAGCCCCTGTTTATACTAATAGTACACTAATATTTAGCTAGTCTTTACAATTATAAACTGGTTATATGCTATATAGCATAATTAATTCTACCTTCTATTGCTGCTAACACTAATGTCATGACTTTAGGTCTTTGACTTTAGGCTCCTAAACCTATATAAAACTCAATACATTTTTCTTCTAACAGAACCCCGCGATTACCCCTCTCTCATCCATTTCGCAGTATGCTGTCCCCCTCGTCTTCACGCTCTTATCAGGGTCTGTATATCATAGCAGCTCAGTCTTCTCCAGCACCCTTTTAGCCTGCCCTCAGATAGCCTTAAGCCACTCATCATACAAGCCGCTCAGTTAAATAGCCATAATAAAGTCGCTTTTATTAATAGTTAGATCTATTTCTCTAAGTAACTTCTCTTTAAGCTTATTAAGTTACTTTATCTTGCTATTAAGAAAGCCTCTCTTAATTAACCTATAGTAAGGCTATATAACCTTAAAGACCTTATAACTAAAGGCTACCTGCTTAATGCAGCTAGCATTATTCTTATACTATTAGGTTAATTTAATTTCTATAGCTATATTATATAAGTTAGTATAATTATTTCTATTAATAAATAGGTTAATTATAGGAATTACTTCTTAGTAGTATCTTATCTAATATGCCCTATTATCTTAGGCTGGTTGCAGGCTTCTTCAGATAGCAGGCATCGTGACGGTGTAGCTGTGATGTTGTTAGCATCTGCGATCAGAAGGCGGGTTGGATGACTTACTGTCAAAGCGTGTTGGACGATTGAACTGTGGTATGGATTGACAGAGTAGTGTTTGAAGTGGGTTGCAAGAGGAAGATCTGGCCTAGCTGAAGAGCAAGGCTCTCTAGCTAGCTTGAGTGCAGTTAGGTTTAGGCTATAATTAAGGTAGCTAACTTAATAATATTAACTTAATAAAGCTTTACTACCTAGGAGGTAAGTAATATTTAAATTATAATAGACTTTAAAGATGCTTAAATACCTTTTAAGGCTAATATATAAACTTAAAAAAAAAAAATAGTATAGTTTAAATTACACTTTATATATTATAAAGTAGTTATTAAAGTAAATAGTAAGTTTACTTATTAAATTATATTATTAATTTAACTAATTTTATAATAAATAATAGATATATACTTAGTTAAGTGCTATACTTTATATTATAAAATAATATTAATATGCTTATAAATAAGTACTTTAATAGCATTCTTATAATAAATAGTACAAGAAGCTATCTTAAAATATAATTAAAAATTAATTTAGTAGAAGATTTCTATTTTACATTAATAAGAAGAAACTTAAATCTTTACTTTTTACTTCCTTTTAATATAATTAAAGATATATAAAAGAGTCTAGAATATCTTTTATATACTTAAAAGATTAAGTATTTTAATTTAAAGATTAAGACTATAATATTCCTAGATAAGTAGGTATAACTTAAATTACTATAAAAGGCTATATATAAAGAATAATATCTTCTTAAAAATTATAACTTAAAAGAGTTTTAGGCTTCTTAAAAGGTTATATATAAGAATAATTAAGATAATTATAAGTAAAGTAATTAATATTATAACTATTTCTACTGTATTATTTATATACTTCTTAAGAAGTATTTATATCTTATAAGTAAATTGCAATAGTAAGCCTAGCTATATAGTTTTAAGTAGATTACTGCGTTTTAAGACTTTATTATATTAAAGTTTTATAATTACTTTATAATCTATTAGAAAGATTTCTAGCTAGTTTAAGGCTACTGCTTTATTACTGCTTACTGCTAAGACTTAATAAAGTAAGTTAACTTATTATTATTACTATATTAAGTATATATTAAGTTATATTAAAGTTCCTAAAATAAGTTAATAGTAATATATATATTAATACCTAGAGAAGTTATATAAGTAGGAAATAGAATTTACTAGCTTTTATTTTATTTATAGCTTTTAGATAAAAGATAAAGCTTTTTAGATTTCTTACTATAAAAACTATCTTAAAAAATTAACACTTTCTATTTACTATAATCTAGTTACTTTTTACTATACTATTATATATACTAGTTATTACTCTATTTATTTAGAATAAAAAGAACTTTCTACTAAAGAAAGGATATATTAATAGTTAAATTAAAATTCTTAAAAGCGCTACATTTCTTAATATTTCTTAAAGTATTTTACCTATTAGTAAGATTCTAGGGCTATTTTTTATTTTTATTTTAAATGCCTAAAAGAACTTTTAATAGATAAAGAATTTTAATATTATTAAGGTAATATTTATAATATATTTAAAAAGTTTATATTAATTAGTAAGTATAAGTATTATTTATAAGATAGCTAATATATAGTAAATAGTCTATTAGTATTAAAGTAAGTAAATACTAAGTATATATATCTTACTAAGCTAACTATTATATCTTTCTTATTAAAAGATAAGCTTTTTAGTTTTAAGAATTAATGCAATTTAAATAGTAATCTTCCCTTTACTATTATAGTTAATATAATAATAATATACTTAGAATTACTATAATATTATAAGTAGAATTCTTTATAAAGCTAAAATACTAATATAATACTAAATACCTTTAACTCTTTACTTACTAGTTTAATATTAAAGGAATATATATAAATTTAAATAAGTTAAATAATTTCTTATATTTTAAAAGTATTAAGTATAGAAAAGTAAGTGCTAATTCTAGCTCTATTAAAGCTCTAGCTTATAAGGCTAAGACTTTATTAATAAAGCTATATAAATAAAAATTAAAAAGACTAATAATACTAATTAATCCCTTATTAGTCTTAAGCAGTAATGCTACTATTATTAGCTTATTTAAATCCTTAAAAGCATTAAAAGCTATAGTAATAGAGGTTAAAAACCTAAAGATTAACTATAATAATATATAAAGCTACTATTAAAAAGATATTTCCTAGAAAGATATATACTTAGTTAACTACCTGCTTAGAAGGTAAGATAAAGGTCTATTTTACTTAAGGTAGTTAAATAGTAATTATAGTTAGGAGCTAAAGGAAAATATCTTAAATAATAAACTTTTAAGATAATTTAAAGAAAGTTATAGAGATTTTAAGGATAGAGTTAAAGTTTTATAAACTTAAATCTAAAATAGTAAGGCAGAGTATTAGTTATACTAGGATAGTTATTTAAAAAGTAAAGATTAATAGGTTATAGAGAAGGAATTATATCTAGCATTAATTAAAGACTATAAACTAAAGAAAAGAAGTTAAGGAAAAAAGAAAAGGAGAGTTAAGTAAGGTTTTATCTTAATATATTAAAGCTCTTTTTTAGTTATTAAAATAAATAATAATAAAAGGTCTAAAGCAAGAAAGCAATACTTATCCTTCTACCTAAATGAAGAGGTACTAGACATTACATGTATTCAGTTTATTGATGTAAATTCATGTATTTATCTTCTATTCTATGTAAGGTCTACCCCTTGAGGGCATTGCTAATTTAACGCGTAATCTAAAGCATCCCTGCTTGCATGTAATACCCCTGCATTTATTTAATAAGAGGTTTTAAATTAATGTAAATATGCAGCGTTATAGTAACTTATAGCTAATTGTACTTTTATATATATAGGCTTACATCTACATGCATTTAAGGCCCCTAATACCTTGCATATATATATATAAACTCTTATCCTCCTAATACCTTTTATTAAGTATATTACTCTAATATTTACTAATATATAGCTAACTGGCATGTAGCTAGCTCTTCTTTATTAGCTTTCTTGCCCTTAGCTAGTAATTGCAAATAGCAAACAGCTGAGAGACTCTGCGTGTCAGCGGCGTTGTGAGATGCAAGCTGCACATCCACATAATCCATTGTCAATATAGACCTTACTTCATAAGCCGATCTATTAGTATTATATATTAACTGGAGGCTTAGCAATAACTTTTTAGCTACCTTTGCCTTTTTTATCTTCTTAATAATATACAAGATAATTAATTAAATATAGGCTTAGTTATAAACTATCCTATTATTAAAATACTTAAAAATAGTTTTAGACTAAGGAGCATTAATTCCTGTCTTTAACTATAGATAACAGTAATGCCTCTTAATATGAAAATGATATATTGCTACTTAAATCTTTACTTCTCTAAACATGCAAGCTTTATAATCTTAATTAGCCTATAACTAAATACTATACTCTAAGTTCTTATAATACCTATCTATTAGATATATAAGTAGGCAGCACATTTAGTATTAATAGCTATATTATAGTCCTGCTTTATAGATATAAATATATAAAAGTAAATTATTAGAATAGACTAGATAGACTATTAAGGGTAAAGTATAAAAAGGCTTTTACTACTTTTATTACTTTAAATTATATTATAAAGACTATTAACTAGTATGCTTTTATTATAACCTCTTATCCTTTATAGATTTCTTTAAAAATGCATTGCTATTTAACGCAATAAGAAGTTACAGCTAAAATTATAAAACAGGCATTTAAACTACATCTAATATTTAAGCCTCTAGATCCTTCCTCTAATAAGATTCCCTCTCCTAAGCAACTAAGGGGATAAGTTCTAGTAAAGGTAAAAGAGGTATATTATCCTAGTATGGTTTAAACATTAAAAGAGCTATTAAAACGTTAAAGCGCGTAAAAGAGGCCTACTGCTATAAGATTATTATAACCTTAAGGATACAGGCAGGCAGATAGCTGTTTATAAGGGATTCTTTAATCTTCTTATAAGTTATACTATAAGATATTTATATATATTAAAAATGTTAACTTATCCTTATAGGTAAGCAACCTAGCAGATTAGCATTATGTAATTTATATAATAAAGTATACCTTATATATTATAATTTATTATAAATATCTTTAAGAGGTATTATAAAAAGTCTTATAGACTTTAAGGTTTATATAACTAACATAAACCTAATAAAGTTAAATAGAGCTAACTAAAGGTAAAAGTATAATTATATTATTTTATTACTTAAGTTAAAAATTAAAAAGTTTATTTATATAAAAATAATAAAAATATAATTAAAAAGATATAGTAATTACTACTTAATATATATATACTTCTAGCTAGTATTATTTTAATTTAATAAATTTTAATTCTTATTTCTTTTAATAAAGTAGAGTTTAAAATAGTAGCTTTAAACTAGCAGATAATAGATAAGGGCTATTAAATTAATAATACTATATTTACTATTAAAGCAGATTAGTTAAAATATATACTAAAGCTACTTAATCTCTAAGGACTAATCTTATCCCTATTAGTTTTAAATAACTATATAGAAGTATTCCTTAATATTTATATTATTTCTATTTATAAAATCCCAATCTCTTTAGCTACTAATAAATATACTAAAGCTTATATAAAAGTAGAATTAATTTATACTAGTAGTAGTAAATATAGTTAATTACTTAAGTATATTCTAATATATATATAAAATAATTCTATAAGGGTTTATACCCCTAAAGTATTTATTAATAATTATTATATAAATTTTAATACTAGCTTAAGACTTTAAAATAAAAGTATATATTTAAATCTTATTTTCTTATAACTTTCTCTAGAAATCTATAAAATCTATAAAGGCTTCTATAATTAGTATAAAGTAGTAATAAAGATAATTAAAGTAAGTTATATATAGTAAGGCTATTATTATATTATGCTACTTAAGAGTTAGAGTCTAGAAGATGTTTTACTCCTTATACTTTCTTATAAGGTTAAAAGCAGCTATACTTAATAGCTCTAAAAGTTAAGGATCTTATCTACTATCTTATAGTCTTATGCTACTTTGCAGATTTCTAATTAAATAGTTATAGCAATAAGATAAACTGGTATCTAGAAAAAAGTCTTAAACTTTAATAGAAATTTAATAATAATATCATTTTTAAAGGCAATAGGCTACATTTTATAATTACCTAGGGCTAATAGACTCTAGAGTATTACCTTTTGCAGGAAACCCTACTATAAGGTAATATACTACATTACTTACTACCTTACTATCAGGATCCTGCTTTCCAAGCTAGCTCTATATTGCTGTATGCATAAGTCTATCCATATTGAATACATCCTCCTCTCCCCTGCAGGCTAGAAATAAGTAGCTGCAAAGTGTGCTAATAGCTCGTTCCAACTCGTCAGCCTTTACATCAAGTAGTATAGACCGAGGGATCGCCTTCGACTCTATATATAACATATACAACAATAGATTAATAGCAAGTTAATTTAACTTCTGCACCTAGTTATAGCTAAATGGTAGGTGCAGTATAAGTTTCAGGGTAGTAGGCTTTCGTAGATGTGAATAGGGATGGAAACAATTTAGCCGGTTTACTGCGTACAAGTCCGAGAGATGTAGATCCGACGGTACAAAACTCATCAGTAGTGCAGCAAGGCCTATCTATACTATTTTAACGTGTTAATTCATTTAAATATTAAATATACATAGAGGCATAAGTTATATAATTCTTCTATATACTATTTTACTAAATATACTTAGATTTATGTTTTATTATTATTTTTTTTAAGTTTACATATCAGCCTTGAAAGGTATCCAAGCATCTTTAAAGTCTATCATAATTTAAACATTACTTGCCTTCCAGGTAGCAAAGCTTCATTAAGTTAATATCATTAAGTTAGCTGCCTCAATTACAGCCTGAACCTAACTGCACTTAAGCCAGCTAGAGAGCCTTACTTGCTCTTCAGCTGGGCCATATATTGAGTTTTGTGTAGGTTCAGGCGCCTAAAGTCAAAGACCTGAAGTCATGATGTCAGCGTTAGCGGCGATAGAGGGCAGAATTAATCACACTATACAGCACATAACCAGTCTACAATCGTAAAGACCAGCTAAACATCAGTGCACCATCAGTATAAACAGGGGATGTTTTATTATAGTAGGCAGTAATTAAGGTATAATAAATAAACTACTCTAGCTTATCTTTAGCTTCTATCTTCTAAAATAGATATTTAGTAAGCCTCTTCTAGCTAGGCTGTAAGGCTATTAAGGTAAATATATTAATAGCTTAGCTAAACTACTAATCTAAATATAATAGGCTTAGTAAATCCTCTTAACTTTTCTTTTTATTTATTAATATTATAATAAGCCTACTAAAAGAATTAAGAAGCTTCTTTAAATCTCTCTCTTACTAGTATATTTTTATATTACTAATTTTAATATTTCCTTTTATATTAATTAAAATACCTTTATAAGATATATTTTTATAAAAGAGCCTATTAGTAATAAGATATTTAAGGCTAGAAAGCATTTAATCCTAATATTTAATTACCTTCTTTAAAATAGTATTAGTTATTATATACTTAATATAGAATTAAGCTAAGCTAGGGTTTAGAAGGATATACTAGTACCTAGCAGATATATAATAGAGAGGTTTTTATTATCTTTAAGATAATAAAATTACTATTATTATTAAAGATATAAAACTTTATATTTTAGATTATATTAAGATAATAAAGTTACTGTATTATATTAAGCTTCTCTTTATGCTTTTTAGCTACTAAACTCTAAACTATATATAGTTTCCTATTAAGGATTTTACTTATGCTAATAGTAAATAAGTATTAATACTTAATTATATATTGCTTTTAGTAATAGCTTTATAGTAAATTAAATATAATAGAAACTAGTTTATTAGTATCTTCTTATTTATATAGAAGTAGTTTAATAGGAATTTACTTAAAAATAGGTTAAGCTAATAGTACCAAAAGCTTACATTTTCTATTTTTCTTTAGTTTTTTAACTAGAGAAAATTTTATATTACTTTATTAACACTATACAGATACCTTAAGAAGCAGTATTATATTATCTTCTATAAGTATAATATAGCATTTAAGTTTTAATATAATTAATATCTAGATAAATATAAGTTAATATAAAAGTATTATAGTTATTTAATAGAATGTTAAAACTGCTTATAGTTTAAAGAAAGCAGTTTAAGTATATATATAGTATAATATATTAAGGTAAAATAAACTAATTCTTAATAATATTAATTTTATAACCTTATAAGTTTTACTAAAGTTATATACTAATATATATTAAATTAATTCTTAAATATTTATTACTAAGAATAATATATTTATAGTATAATATAGTATAATATTATATAGCTACTTCTTATTTATAGCCTTATTAAAAGGTATACTTAAAATTAAAACTTATACTTTAGTTAATATACTACCTAGAATAACTTTAATAACTAGGCTATAAAATTGAGTTTACTATAATGCTAGAATCTAATTCTAGTACTTCTGCCTCTAGCATGTCTTTTCCTGCACAGTACTATATATTACCAATCTTTAACAGTAGACTTAGGTATATACTATAACCTCTTTTTAGATACCTTGGACTGACTTTAGGTAAAGGAGCGAGATACAGTACAAGGAAACCAAAATCAGCAACAGGCTAAGCATAAACTTAAACCTTAACCCCTTCTAGAGACCTATAACAGTATAGCTGGTTTTATATCCCTATATATCCCTAGATTACAGTATATAAACTGGATTTTCGTAAAGATTAAGAAAGCTAAGTACTGCTTAGAAAAAGGATATTATTTATATAAATACTAACTAAAATTATAATTTAAAGTTTTAAAAGAAAAAGTAAATAATAAATATAAATAAATTTTACCTTTTTTACTTAATTATTTATAAAATTAATATTTACTTTATACTACTAAAGTAATAAACTTAATGCTTTATCTAGAAGTATAGTAAAAGAAAGAAAAAATTTTTTTTAAGGTATTATTAAAGTAAGAGTTAAAAACTTCTTATTTACTTTTAATAATATAACTTATAATTATAATATTAATAAGAAAAAAGTAAATAGATTAATAGGTATATTTAAAACTAAAGGATATAATAAAGCCAGTCTTTAAAACTATATAATAGGAGAAATTTAAAATACAGCCCTACTAGTAGCTATAAGGTTATCTAGCATAATACTAGAAAACCTTTAAAATAAGGAAGAACTGCAGATTCTTAATTAGGGTTTAAAATACCCAGCCTATGGGTATCTATAGGTACCTATTTAACAGGAGTATATACCTAAAGATACTTATTTTAAATGCTTACCTATAGGCAGGTACCTAGATAAAATAATTATATAAATATAAATACTTATAAGTAAAAATTAATTATAAATTAATAACTAGATAAAAATTTAAATTACTTATAATATATATCTTTAATTTATAATAATAAGATATAATAATTACTTTAAATTAGTAGTAAATTAATATCTTATAAGCTTTTACTTTTAGTACTTTAATAAATCTCTTAAGAAAAAATATAAAACTATAATAGCTTAGTTATTACTTTAAATTTAATTCTCTAGTATACTCTTATATATATCTTTATTACTATTTTATATCTTTTAATTAAGCTTATTCTTACTTCTATTTTATATCTTTTAATTAATTTTATCTTTACTTCTATCTTATATCTTTTAATTAAATACAGCTTTATTTTTATTTAGCTTATTAAAAGCCTTTTTAAGTCTAGTTACTAGATCTTTTAAGTTAATTTATACTTTAAACTTTTTCTATTTATTTTATTACTATTTTTATATTTTAATATCCTTAATAGTATATACTTAAGCTTTAATATATTTATTTCTTATATAAGCTTAAATTTCTCTTAATTTTACTTAATTTTATATATATTATACTACTTAATTTTCTTTAATATTAAAAAATAAAAGTAATTTAATAGTATTTAAATTAATCCTTTACTAAAAGTAATTATTTATAAAGTTTATTATAATATATTAAATATAATAGTATATTTATATATTTTTCTTTTATATAGTTTTATAGCTAGTATAAGTAAATAGAAGATTAATACTTAAATTTAAAATTAATTAATATAACTAATTATTATATAAAATTACTATAAATAACTTACTTTTAAAAAGCTAGTATATAAAAGCTTTAATTACTTCTTTAAAAGTATTAATAGTATTAAAAGTAATATAAGTAAGAGCTATAATATAGTTTCTAGTTATATTAAATATAATTTTATAAATAAGATAAATAAAAGAAGTATATATAATAGTAACTTTGTTGAATTACTGTTAATACTACTGTTTATTGCCTTAGCATCAGTTATCATTTTACAGGGTAAATATACTTAGTTAGGTAAATTCTGTTTAATTAACTATAGCCTTGTTTTGCCTGCTAAAGGACTCTTTAACTTTCAGTTATAAACTCTTTCTTGCATATAGAATTTTTTTTATCTTATATAATTAACTTTATAGAATTTTCTAGGCAATTCTATTGCATATAAACTCTAAATGCTGCCTATAACAGTCTCCTACTTACAGGTTATTGCAGATATTTACTGCAAGCATGGTAATGCTTTAGATCTAGAAGCTATACTTATTCCTTAACTTATAAAGGTATAGGTCTTCTGTGCCTAAGGTGTTTAGCTGCTATACTTCCCTGTTAAGCTACCTTATATAGCAGAAGCTCCCAGTTAAGCAGCAGAAGAGCTTGCACTTAAAGATAACTAGCTAAAGTAACTAGTTATCTATCTGCTAACTATAGCTAATAGCTAATACCTGCCTAGCTTCCCTTTATATCCTGAATTTAGCCCTAGGGGTCAAATTAGTCTGAAGGAAAGTGATATCATTACTATCGATCAGTTGGTCATCATGATAGCCAGTAGGGATAAGCTGTAGGCGTTATCGATTGACAGTTGCCAGTTGCGCGTTGAGCGAGTTCAACATCTTGACTACGATTGAGGTTAGCGTTGCTGATCTTATGTTGGGGTGGAGAACCTGCATCTGATGGAGGCTTAGTTGGTTTCTTGATAGTTTTGTAATTATCAAGACGAGTATCTTTAAGGATAGATAGATTAGGAAAGGTTAAAGTTATAGGGGAGTTGCAGACTCTATTAGTTAGGCTTTTTAAAGCTCTTTAGCTAGTTAGGTAATGTATTTATTATAATTAGAGTTGCTTAAGATGCTGCAGCCTAAAGGTAACCTTATTAATTAAGTTTATTAAGACTTCAGTCTGGCTAGAGGCTTTATTGTTAATACTTCTGTAGCTTATTGGAATACCTGGGTTCTATTTATTAGTTGTTACTAGGTCAAAGCTATAAAATATATAATAGTAAGCTTATTACTTTAAAGAATTTAAATTTTATAATCCTTTATCTAGCAATTTATAATAGTATTAAAGAAAAGAATTATAATATAAATAAACTGCTTACTAAAAGTAATAATAAAATCCTTAAAGTAAAATTTCCCTTTTAGTATTTAGGCTTTATATATACTTTTTTAAGGCACTTTACTAATAATAGACTTTTAAAGTTATTTATTAGTAATAGACTTTTAAGGCTATTTACTACTAGTAGTCTTTTAAGCTACTTATAAGAAAAGGCTTTAGCTATTAGTTATTTTAAGTAATTAAGAAATTAAAAGTAATTATTTTAATAAATTACTATAAAAAAAAGAGATTGAAGATAAAAACTTTTAAAATAAAAAAAGAAGAATTAGATATTATAAAATTTAAAAGATTATATAATATTAAAATTTAAAGTATAAGCTTAGTAAAAGTAATTATTTTAATTAATTACTATAAAAGAATTAACTAAAAAGGCTAGAATAAAAAGAAATATTAAATTCTACTTAAAACTTATAAATTTTAAAATTTAAAAGGTTTAAAAAGTTAAAGTTAAGTTAGTATTAAGATTTAGTCTTCTAAGTAATAGATCTTAGTATAGTAATTTATTATAAATTTTAAGCTAATTAAAGAAAAGTATTTTACTAATTATTACCTATTTAAAATTAGTATTTTAAATTTAAGATTTATTTTTTTATTTCTATTATTTTTTTTTTTAAGTTTATATATTAGCCTTAAAAGATATCTAAGTATCTTTAAAGTCTATTATAATTTAAATATTACTTACCTCCTAGGCAGTAAAGCTTTATTAAGTTAATATTATTAAGTTAGCTGCCTTAATTACAGCCTAAACCTAACTGCACTTAAGCCAGCTAGAGAGCCTTACTTACTCTTCAGCTAGGCTAGATCTTCCTCTTGTAACCCACTTCAAACAATACTACAGTTCAATTGTCTAACATGCAGTAAGTCATCCAACCCGCCTTCTGATCGCAGACGCTAACAACATCACAGCTACACTGTTACGATGCCTGCTATCTAAAGAAGCCTGCAACCAGCCTAAGATAATAGGGCATATTAGATAAGATGCTACTAAGAAGTAATCCTTATAATTAACCTATTTATTAATAAAGATAATTATACTAACCTATATAATATAGCTATAAAAATTAAATTAATCTAGCAGTATAAGGATAATGCTAGCTATATTAAGCAGGTAGCCTTTAGTTATAAGGTCTTTAAGGTTATATAGCCTTACTATAAGTTAATTAAGAGAGGCTTTCTTAATAGCAAGATAAGGTAACTTAATAAGCTTAAAGGGAAGTTACTTAGAGGAATAGATCTAACTATTAATAAAAGTGACTTTATTATAGCTATTTAAGGCAGCTTGTATAATAAGTGGTTTAAGGCTATCTAGGACCAGGTCTGGTGAGTACTGAAGAAGACTGAACCGCAGCCGCTATAAAGACGAGGGGGATAGCATACTGCGAAATTCAGAGGGAAAATGTATTGAGTTTTGTGTAGGTTTAGGAGCCTAAAGTCAAAGACTGTTGGCGTTAGTGGCAATAGAGGGCAGAATTAATTACGCTATATAGCATATAACTAGTTTACAATTATAAAGACTAGCTAAATATTAGTATACTATTAGTATAAACAGGGGTTATTTCTATTATAGTACTAGAAATCTTAATCTTTTTTTAAACTTATTTCCCTTAAACTTTTAATTTTTTAGCTTTTAAGATATAATTGCTTTTAGCTATAAGGATATTAATTTTTATATTCTAGCCTTTATCTTTTGTATATATTATAGTAAAAGCTACTATTTTTTAATTTTTCTTAAAGTAGAAAAAATAAGTAATAGAAGCTAAGGTAAAAGGCTTATTTATACTTATAATAATTATTTAAGCTAATTCTCCTAAAGCATCTACCTAGTAAGCTATTATATAAATAAAGCCTATACTAAAATAGATATACTTCTTATAAAATGCTATAAATATAAGACTATAAAGAAAAACTTTAATTAATAGTAAAGTTACTTAAAGACTAAACTTTACTCATATATAAATTATCTTAATACTAATAAGATAATTAAAAAGATACTTAAAGATACTGCTTTTAATAACTATAATGTAAATTAGTAAGTATATTTTATTTACTAATATTTAAAAGCTAATTTAAAGTAATATTAAAAAAGGTAAATATTATAATTTCTTTAAAGATAAAGTATTTATAGTATTAACTTTTAAGGCTAGTAAAATCCTATAAGATAATAATAATTCTCTTTAAGAGGATATTAATAATCTTATTAAAAAGAATAATTACTAGCTTACTTCTATTAATAAAATACTTAATTAAAATAAAAGTTAAGCTATAATCTTATTAAAAACTAATAAATAGATTAAATAGTAAAAGATTATAATATAAAAATATAATATTTTTAAATTAATTTAAGTTAATTATTTAAGCTAATTTTAAAATTTATATAACTTATATTAAATAGCTAATAATTACTATATTATATTTCTTATAAGTTAAATATAATAAAATTATAAACTACTTTTAAAATATTAAGTATAAGATTAATACTATTTAAACTAAGTTTAAGTTCTTTAAGTAAGTATTTATAGTAATTATTTATAGTAATTACTTACTTATAATTAGCTATAAATAATTTATACTTTTACTTTATAATTTAAATATTTTTTTTTAACTTAAGTTATATATTTAGTATATTATAAAATTAAAAAATTAAAGGTATTTAAGCCTTTTAATTTATTCTTTAAATTATTTATAAATAATTAAGCTTTTATATAAAAGCCTTTTAATAAGCTTTTAAGTTTAAGTTAAGTATATAAAGATATTTTTTCTTTTAAGTTTCCTTTAATATAAAAGTAATAGTAAAATAATATTAATATAAGATTTTATAATATTTTAATTTATTATAATAACTTTAATAGATTTTAAATCTTTTTATTATTAAAAATAGTAAGTATAATAAAGAGCTTATTAATATTTCTATTAAACTAGTAAACTCTTTATACTTAAAAAGATTTAATAAATCTATTATTAATAAAAGTATATATTTACTATTTTTTTTTTTTTAAGTTTATATATTAGCCTTAAAAGGTATCTAAGCATCTTTAAAGTCTAGTATAATTTAAATATTACTTGCCTTCTAGGTAGTAAAGCTTTATTAAGTTAATATTATTAAGTTAGCTGCCTTAATTATAGCCTAAACCTAACTGCACTTAAGCCAGCTAGAAAGCCTTACTTGCTCTTCAGCTAGGCTAGATCTTCCTCTTGCAACCCACTTTAAACACACGCTTTAATCGTCTAACATGCAGTAAGTCATCTAACCCACCTTCCCTTCTGATCGCAGCCGCTAATAACATCACAGCTACACTATTACGATGCATATCAGAAGAAGCCTGCAGACTCCTAATCCTGATGAGCCTTATCTAATAGAAGGACTTAATGTAACTAAAATAAAGGATATAATTAATTAAGCTATTAGCAGCAGTAACTATTATAAGCTATATAATAAGGTAATAGAGATCTTAAAGGCCTAGAAGCATATAGATAATATTAACTGCATTAAGTAGGTAGCCTTTAGTTATAAGATCCTTAAGGTTATATAGCCTTATTATAAGCTAGTTAATAGAGGCTTCCTTAATGCTAATGTTGTACAGAAAATATAAGCCCTGTTGCCTTAGGCCCCTAGTGTAGGGACCTTACATTTTGTAGGTCTTTGGCACAGTGGTTTAGTTCAACAGTTATGAGCCCGGGAGGCTAGCCACAGCGGCAAAAGCCTGTAACTTCCGAAATCGCGCAGAGACCACTGTTCGAACCCCAGTAAATACGTGAATAAAAAAGAGTGCAAAAGCAAGGACTGAGTCACTAAAACCCCGGAATAACATTTCATCCGGAAGATTCCGTATAAAATGGGGGGTGTGTTGTACAGAAAATATAAGCCCTGTTGCCTTAGGCCCCTAGTGTAGGGACCTTACATTTTGTAGGTCTTTGGCACAGTGGTTTAGTTCAACAGCTAAGATAAAGGCACTTAATGCACTTAGAGAGAAGTTACTTAAAGGGATAGATCTAGAGGTTAAGAAAAGGGAATTTATTATAGCCATTTGTAGCAGCTTATATAATAAGTAGCTTAAGGCTATTAGGTAGCAGGCTAAGAGGGTAATAAGAATTACTCTGCAGTAAAGACGAGGGGGATGGCGTACTGTGAAATCTGGGATGAGAGAGGGGTAATTGCAGGGTTCTGTTAGAAGAAAAATGTATTAAGTTTTATATAGGTTTAGGAGCCTAAAGTCAAAGACTATTAGCATTAGTAGCAATAGAGGGCAGAATTAATTACACTATATAGCATGTAACTAGTCTATAATTGTAAAGACTAGCTAAACATTAGTATACTATTAGTATAAACAGGAGTATATATTTACTATATAGAATTACCTTTTTAAGCCTTTATTTCTTTAAGATAATATTACCTTATAGCATTTAGGCTTAAGTAAGAAAGTATTATAGCATTTTAAAAGCGCTAATTATCTTATATTTTAACTTTTTATTAAAGCTTATAAGCTATTAAAGCTTATTAATATTAAATCTTAAATTACTTTAATGCCTTTAAGACTCTTTAAAGAAAAGAAATAAGTAAAAAATATATAATTAGTATTAATATAAGAAATAAAGTACTAGAGATTTTTATTTACTTAAGTTAAAGTATAATAAGAAGTTAATTAAGCTAATTATTTATAGTAATTAGCTAATATATTTATTATTTATTATTTTAAAAAGCTATTTTAAGATTTTATATTTTTATAAATTATCTTTATTAATCTTATATTAATATAATATAAAGTAATATACTTTATATAGATTATATATAGGTTTAAGCTTAATTATATTTAATTAAGATTTTTAAAATATTAATATTTAACTTACTTTTAAATAGTATAATAATAAAGCTTTTACTTATTTCTTAAAGTACTTTAATTACTAATAATTAAAATTATAAATTAAACTTTATATTTAATTTAATTTCTTAAATAATTTACTAAAATAGTAGTTATAATATAAGAAGTTTAGTTATATATTAAAGTTAATAGATATTTTAAAGAATTTTTACTTATTATATTAATATAAATAGTAAAAAGTATTTAAGAATTAACTTATTATTTTATTTTAATTACTACTATATATAACTTTAAAGCTTTTACTTATTTTATATTATATATTTTCTTTTTAATCTTTTTAATTTATTTTTAATTTTACTTAATAGCTTTATATTTAACTATTATAATTTTTTACTATATTATAAAGTAAATCTTAAAGTATAAAAGCTTAAATATTAATTTAATTAAAGTAATAATACTTATAAAATAGTTAATAAATAAATATATATAATAAATAAAATATTAATATAATATATATTTTAAAAAGAATTTTACTTTTAGAATTATTAAGTATTATTTTAAAAGTAATATATTTATATTATTTTAAAATTTTTATAAGTTATAAAAAAAAAAGATAAAAATTAAAAAACCTTTTTTATTTAATAGTTAAATTCTTATTAACTTTAAGTAAAGATAGCTCTTTTAGCTAATTAAATATAATTTAGTATTTATATAATAAAATATATTAAAGTCTTAAGTATTATACTAAAGGCTTACTTTAATTTAATATAGCTTTAGTTTATTATAGCTAAGATTAATTAATATAATTATAAATCTTTTAATTTAAAGTTATTAAGTAAAGTAATAATCTTTTATAATAATCTTTTTTAAAAATTTCTTTTTACTTTTAAACTAATTTTAAGTTATATTTTATTACTAAAATATCTTTATAAAGTATACTTAGCCTTAAACTAACTATACTTAATAAGCCTTTTTATATTTTATTTAACTCTTTTACTATTAATGCCTTTTTTCTTTAATAGAAAATAATATAATAATAGATATTATATATTAAATCTATACTTAGTACTTTCTATTTACTTTAATTACTAGAGTTAAAGGCTTTAAAAATCTTTTAAGGAAAAAGAAACTCTTTTAGCTAGTTTTAATTTAATTAAGGTTTATAAAGATTAAATAAAAGACTATAAATTATATACTGCTTTTATTATATTACTTTAATATATTTTAATATATTTAGAACTAGTATATTAAGTATATATAAGTATTTAAACTTAACTATTTATAAGAAAAAGGCTTTTAAAATAAAAATATTTAAAAAAATTAATATAATTTATTTTAATTTTAATATAAATATATTTATAGTAATTAAATATAATAATCTTAGCTTATTCTTAATAGATTAATATTACTAAATAGTAAATAAAATCTATTTATTATTTTACTTATTTTATTACTAGTAGTTATTTATCTATAAGTATTATAGTAAATTTAGCATTTTAGTAGCTTATAGCCTTTATTTTATTATACCTTTAACTACTTAGCAGCCTAACTTTTATTAAATAAATTTAAAATAAGTCTTTATCTTTATAAGAGGCTATTCTTTAAACTCTCCCCCTAAAGGCTAAAGTCTCTCTTATATTAGATATATAGTTAATACCTTATAATAAGTTTATTACTTTTAGTATTTTTACCTATTTTCTTAATACTTAATAGTAATTTAAAGGAGTTATATTTAAATTTATTAATATATTTAAGGATTAAGGTAGAGTTATATTAAACTTTTATATAATATATAGCTTATATTTTAAACCTTATTATATAAGAAATTATAAATTATATTAGAATTATATCTTAAGAGATTGTAATTTTAAAGAGTAATAATTATAATAAGAATAAAAATAAAAGAAATAACCTTTCTTAAAATAAAAGCCTTAATAATAAGGATTTAATAGATAATTAATTTAATACTTTAAAATAGTAAGTTATAAACTAATTATTTAATTTTATTAATATTAATTATTTATTTTTATTTATTTTTTAAATATATATATTTCTTTTTATAATATATTTCTTATAATAATTATATATAGTAATTACTAAGTTAATTATAACTAATTATCTTTTAAGTTTATTACCTTACTATTAAATTTACTTAAAGTCTTAAGCTTATATAAAAATTTAAAGAGACTTAAGCTTATTAAATATAAAATAAAACTATTTTATAATCTTTAAAATTAATTTATAATATCTTAACTTAATAGAACTTAATAATTATAATACTTATAAGAGCTAAAATACTAAAACTATCTATTTAAAAATAATTTAAAAACTACCTTAATAGAAATTATAAGATTACTGCTAAAAATTAGTAATAGATTAATTACCTTATTAATTATACTTATATTTTTATTTATCTTTTTAATTTTATTAATTATTTAGCTATTAATAGCTTATTTACTATATAAACTTAGCTTAAGATTATTAGCTACTATCTTAATATTTATTAAAAGAGGCTTTTTCTACTTAAAGGTAGCTAAAATTATTAACCTTAAGTAAAGGTTCTTTTCTATAGTATTTATTAAGCTATAATAAAGCTATATAAGTATATCTCCAGTTTAAACTACTGTTTCTTTACTGATTTCACTTTATCTGCAGTTCTCAGATGGCAAGGTCGATTGGTCACGTGCCTCAGCACGTGCATTCAATTGATAGAGTCGTCATCGACTTCAGGTCAATTTGACTTTCGCCGACTAACTTACACAAACAGAGTCAACCCAATTCCTTCAAACCTTCGAACCCCGCCATTACCCCGCCTTCATCCAACTCTGTTCGCAGACACGCTTCAATTGCGTACAAGCGGGGACCTGTCAATGCGGCAAGGAAAGCTGCCCCTTCTGTATCAAGAGGCAAGCCTTTCCTTATAGCCCTTTCTAGCTTCTTCAATCCAAATAGCTCCCTAGCTAGCTAAACTAGATAAATACAATAACTTAAGCAGGCTAGGTCTATATAATTAATTAAGTTAATTAGGGTGCAGTTAAAAATAGCTATCTTAACTAGGCTAGATAGGCTTCTTGATAAGAAGTTCTTTATAATAGCTGTAGCCATTATATAGATCTTATAGCAATCTTTCCTCTTAGCCTGACCTAGTACTAATTCAATTGCATTGATGAGATCGTGGTTGGTTGTGCAATAGCCCTGATCAGGCTCTAGGCTCTTGCGTACAGCAGGCATCGTGTTGGTGGCTATGATTGATGTTAGCAACTGTAACCAACAGTCAGGTCAGGGAACGTACTTTGTAATGGGCATACTAGGCCCAGTATTCTTTTAGCTGGGGTGAAGGAGGAAGGTTAACATGGCTGCTAAGGGACCTACAGGCGGTATTTATACTGCTTGATTAAGGCAGCAATTGCGCTACAGAGGCAGATAAACCTTCTCTGATTTTAACTTCTGTAATTCTGGCCTACTATAGGGGCTTTATTGTTTAAGCCTTTAATTGAAAAGTTAAAAGCTTAATAGCTTTATATAGGGCTAATAGTAACTAAAAAAGAAAAAATATAAGTATATAGATTTATTTATTACTAAAACCTTTTACTTTATTATTCTTTTTCTTTTACTTTTACTAAAATTAAAATAAAATACTTATTAAAGTAGTATTTAATTTATTTTTTTATCTTTAAGTATTAGCAGTATTAAAGAATAAGTTAAGGCTAATTTTATTTAACTTTATACCTTTTAATATATATCTAGCTATATAAATCTATTTATATTACTATTAATAAAGAAATAGAATTTTCTTTTTAGTTTTCTTAGTCTTAAAAAGGTATTTATAATAATTTAATATAATAATTATATACTTACTATAGCTTATAGGCTAGCTACTTTTAAAAATTAGCTTTAATTATATATAAATCTTTCTTTAAAGAAGGTATATTTAGTATAATATTATATTATATTATTAACTAATATAATAAATAGAAAGGTAATTTAAAAAAAGCCTCTTTTAATTTTAAGCTTATATTACTTATAGTCTTAAATATTTTATATTAAGCTATATAGCTAGAGACTTTCTTATAATATAGCTAAGTACTATTATAATTAAAAGAGTATAAAGTATATATTGCTTTATATACTAATATAAATAATATACTTTAAAGGTTTCTTTAATTAAAGAAAGGTTTTTATTACATTTTTATTTTATAGCTTTAAATTAATTTTAAAAGTCTCTTAACTTAGATTTATTTAAGCTATTTTCTTTTATAAAAGACTTTTTAAATTAGCTTAAAAAGCTATAAAAAGCCCTTATATATTTTATATTACTTAAAGAAATACTATAATATTTAACCTTTTTTTATTTATTAATAATATATAAGAAAAAAGTTATTTATATAAATACTCTATTAATAACCTATTAATAATTATTTTTTATTTTTCTTTAATTATAAATATTTTTTTTTATTCTTAAGACTTATAACTTTTATAATTATTTACTAATTAATCCCTATTATCTATATTATTAAGCTTACCTTAATCTTTTTATAATTTAAATTTTATTAACTTTTATCTTTATATACCTTTAAAAAGACTTAAATTAAGTAAAGGTTAATATATTAACTTATAGTAGTTATTATAAGTTAAAAGCTAGAATAAAAAAATAGATTTTTAAAGTATTAATATTAAGCAGTTAGCTAAAGATTAATAATACTTTTTATATAAATAGTATATATTTAATTTAATGTTTTTTTTATATATATAAATATACTTTTTATATAAATTATTATAAATAATTATTATAAATATATTATATTTATATTACTTTTAAAAGTTATATAAAAGAGTATAATACTACCTATAAATACCTATAAGCAATTTCTAGTATCTATATATATTATAAGTATTTATATATAATATTATTTACTTAACTAAATACCTGAGTAACTAGGCATTAAGCTATTATTAAGTACTTATAGGAATTTTAAATTCTATTTTTAATTTACTTCTAGGAACTTATATATAATATCTTAAAGGCTAAAGTTAAGCTAAAGCTATTTATAATATTAGTATTCTTAGTTACTAGTAGCTTATTAAGCTATATACTAGTAAGACTTAGCTTATTAATTTTTTTTTTAAAAAAGAAAAAGATTAATATAAAGTAAAAAATTAAATTAATAAACTTTTAATATTTTTTTTAAGTTTATATATTAGCCTTAAAAGGTATCTAAGCATCTCTAAAGTCTATTATAATTTAAATATTACTTGCCTTCTAGGTAGTAAAGCTTTATTAAGTTAATATTATTAAGTTAGCTGCCTTAATTATAGCCTAAACCTAACTGCACTCAAGCCAGCTGGAGAGCCTTGCTCTTTAGCTGGGCCAGATCTTCCTCTTGCAACCTACACAGTTCAATCGTCCAACACGCTTCGACAGTAAGTCATCCAACCCGCCTTCCATACCTTCTGATCGCAGACGCTAACAACATCACAGCTACACCGTCACGATGCTCCGAAGAAGCCTGCAACCAGCCTAAGATAACAGGGCATATTAGATAAGATGCTACTAAGAAGTAATCCCTATAATTAACCTATTTATTAATAGAGATAATTACACTAACTTATATAATATAGCTATAAAAATTAGATTAACCTAGCAGTATAAGGATAATGCTAGCTATATTAAGCAGGTAGCCTTTAGTTGTAAGGTCTTTAAGGTTATATAGCCTTACTACAGGTTAATTAAAAGAGGCTTTCTTAATAGTAAGATAAGGTAACTTAATAAGCTTAAAGGGAAGTTACTTAAAGGAATAGATCTAACTATTAATAAAAGTGACTTTATTATAGCTATTTAAGGCAGCTTATATGATAAGTAGTTTAAGGCCATCTAGGACCAGGTCTAGCGAGTACTGAAGAAGACTGAACTGCAGCTGCTGTAACGCGAAATGGATAAGAGAGGGGTAATTGTGGGGTTCTATTAGAGGGAAAATGTATTGAGTTTTGTATAGGTTTAGGAGCCTAAAGTTAAAGACCTAAAGTTATAATATTAGCGTTAGTAGCAATAGAGGGTAGAATTAATTATGCTATATAGCATATAACTAGTTTACAATTGTAAAGACTAGCTAAACATCAGTGCACTATTAGTATAAATAGGGAAAACTTTTAATATACTTATTAAAAGTTATATTAATAAAAGTAAATATTTTAATAGTTATATTTATATTAAAATTTTATATTATTATTTATAAAACTTAACTATTAAAAAAAGATAGTAAGTAAAGCTTACTTCTAGTAATACTACTATCTTAAAAAGGCTTTTTAAATATAATTTACTATTAAGTTTACTTTTTTAAGTTATCCTCTAAATACCTAGTATATATTAGGGATTTAAGTTAAGTACTTAAAATATAATTACTATAATAAGAAGTAATAAAATACTAAATTAGCTTTAAATACTTTTATATATTAAAGCTAACTATTAAATAGAAAACTATTTAATATTTAAAGCATATATTAGATATATAAACTATACTAATAGAGTTAAAGTAAGCATTATAATTTATAGACTTTAAGGCTATATAAAAACTAGAATTATAAGTTTTAAGCATTTTATATAAAGACTATACTTATATAGTAATATTAATTACTAGTAGAGAGGTATTTAAAGGCTTAAGTATTTATTAAAAAAAGGAGAAAATCTTAATTTAAATTAAAGCTATTAAATACTTAATACTTTTAATCTTTACCTTATAGTAAAATTTTCTATTTCTTAAACCTTATATTAAAATCTTTATAAAATTAATTTATAGTAAAGGGAATCTAGCTTATAGTATATAAATATTAATATATAGTAGTTTTATTTTTTAATTAAAGATAAATATTAATAACCTTTTCTTTAAGAATATAAAGTATTTATATCTTTATATTATATAAGATATAATTAAGCTTATAAATAACAGCTTTTTAATTAAAAAAAGTAAAAAAGTAAAGAAAGATAATTACTATTACTTAAGAAGCTAGTACTTATTAGTAAAGTAAGCTTAAAAGTTAAGCTTTATATTAGCTAAGATTAACTAGCTAGTATTAAAGAATTTAAATTATTAAGTAATACTAAAAGTACTTAATAATATATATTTACCTTTTTAATATAAATTTAATAACTTAAAGCTTTTTAAATTTATAAATTTTATTATTAATATATTTAAAGAAGTAATAAAGTACTCTTTAAAAGTAAATATTATAACTTTTATAATTACTAGTATTAATAAGCTTATTAATTATAAATATAATTACTAGTACTTTAATACTTATATTTATAATAAATAGATATTTAAGCTATTTAAGTTTTTATAGCTTACTTTAAAATCTATAGATATAATATTACTTTTTATATAAAAGTTAATCTTCTATGCATTTTAGAGATTTAAAAAAAAAGAAAATAAGCCTATACTACTTCTAAGTTCCTCTAGTACCTCCCTGTAAAATGAGGCTCTTTAAGTTAAGTAAGGTTATCTTAATCTTACACTAGATAAGCATGGGCAGCAGCTCCCGGGGGCCTAGCTGGAAAACCAAGACTTAGCAAAATAGTAATAGGAGCACGGTAATTAGCTAATAGTAAATATATTTAAGATTACTAGTATCTTAAAGGAAATGTTAAGATAACAGCTAGTATAAATGCAATAAGATAAGCTATAATAAATATATTAGTAGGGCTTAGGTAAATTATTATCTTTAATTGCTTATAGGCTAGAGGGAAGAGAGTTTAGTATTATTTTAATTTAAAATAAGCCTAGTTAAGATCTTATAAAGCTAATAGCTTATATAGTTTAAATATATATATAAAAAGGCATTAAATAGTATAATTTATATTAAGTTAATTAATATTATCTTTAAGATATAACTTAAAAGTTAAATAAGTAATATAATAAATAGTTAGTATTAAATACTAAAGATAATAAATTTCTTTATAAAGATAATTTATTAAATTTTATTAGAGAAATTGTTTATATTATAGGAAAAGATAATAATATTTTATTAATAATATAGCTAGTATATAAGATATAAAGTAAAGATTTATAAACTAAAACTTTATTTTTATAGGATTTATAAAAGGAAAGTTTATATAAGTATAAATCCATATTACTTAAAGATTCTTATAAAAAAGGTTTTTACTTAAATTTTATATAGCTTAAAAATTAATAGCTTAAAGATTTATATAAAGTAGCTTAAATTTTTATATAATAAAGATTTATAACTTAAAGATTTATATAAAGAATATTTATATTATAAATCTTTAAACTATAGATCTTTAAGCTATAAATCTTTATTATATTTTATATAAATCTTTAAGATATAAATTTTTAAGTTATAAATCTTTAAGTTATAAATCTTTAAGCTATAAATCTTTAAGCCCTTTATTAAATTACTATTAATACTACTATTTATTACTTTAATATTAGTTATTATTTTATAAGGTAAATATACTTAGTTAAGTAAATTCTATTTAATTAACTATAACTTTATTTTACTTACTAAAAGACTCTTTAACTTTTAATTATAAACTTTTCCTTATATATAGAATTTTTTTTATTTTATATAATTAACTTTATAGAATTTTCTAAGTAATTCTATTATATATAAACTCTAAATACTACTTATAATAGTTTCCTAGCTATAAGTTAATAAAAACTATTATTATAAGTATAATAATACTTATAATTTAGTATTTAAACTAAAAGGTATTTTTTAATTTATAGAAATACTATTTAGCTTTACTTATAAACTAAGTATCTATTAAGTACTATATCTCTTCTTAAAGCTACTTACTATAATAAGAGTTTTTAAGTAAGTAGTAAAAGATATTACACTTAAAGATAGCTAAGCTAAGTAGCTAGTTATCTATTTAACTATTATAACTAATTGCTTTTACTTATATAGCTTTTTTTTATATTATTTTATAAGTTACTTACTATTAAAGAGCTATAATATTTCTATTATAAACCTTTTAATAGTACTTATAGTAAGTAAAGGGAAGTTATATATACTATTAATAAATAGTAGTTACTAGCTACTAGTTACTTAGATTTAATATCTTAACTGTAATTAAAGTTAGTTTTATTAATTTAATATAATTAAAGTAAAAAACTTATAAATAACTTAGATTTAATTAGTTTTTTAATAATTTTATAATTATTAAGATAACTTTAAGAAATAAATAGATTAAAAAAGGTTAAAGTTATAAGAGAGTTATAAACTCTATTAGTTAAGCTTTTTATAGCTTTTTAGCTAGTTAAGTAATATATTTATTATAATTAAAGTTACTTAAAATACTATAGCCTAAAAGCAATTTTATTAATTAAATTTATTAAGATTTTAGTCTAGCTAGAGACTTTATAGTTAATACTTTTATAGTTATTATTAAAATATATAAATTCTATTTATTAGTTATTACTAGGTTAAGGCTATAAAATAAATCTTTAAGCTATAAATCTTTAGGCTATAAATCTTCAAGCTATGAATCTTCAGGCTATGAATCTTCAGGCTATGAATCTTTAGGCTATATAAAGATTTAAGTTACTATATATAAACCTTCTTTACTGTAAATCTTCTCTATCTCAATTTACCTTCTATCTCTCCCTTATATAGTTTATTTATAAATTATTAAGCCAGTCCCATAAAACCAGAATTAGACCTTATTAAAAACTTTAAGCTTAAGTAACAGTAAGATCAAGATCTAAAGCACAAGTATGTACTGTACGAACAGTTTGTGCTAGGGTATATATGTCCTCGGCCGTACAGGATAGACATTTTTACGCCTCCATGTAAACACAATTCTAGTCCAGAGTAATTTTCCTGACTTGACCTGCAATTATAGGTTATAAGTAGGAGCAGGGCAGAAGCAACACCCTAACTTTGAATTTTAGCAAAAGATATAGTAGCGTTACGCCTGCAATATACAGGATTTCGCAGTCAGACCCTGATACCTTCAATCCAACCAGCATGTATATAATTGTAGATCCATAGTTCTGAAACCTATGCCCTGCATGCTTGGGGTTCATTTTTGGACTTAGTGTAAAACTAACATATTATACATACATTCAGTACTGTACACACTGTAAGTTAACCTTAAACAGTATATGCCAAAGTAGACACCCAGTAGAGGTTAAAAGTACCTAAGTAAAAGCCTAAAGTCTACACTTCTAATAAAAATTAAGATATAAACTCCTATTAGTATTATAGTAACTCTTAAAGCTAATCCCTATTCTAATCGCTTTTAATAAGTCTAAGGGTGTTAGTTTTAGATTCCTATATACCCTTGCCCTTCCTTTTATGGCTTAGCATTTAATTCATAAAGACCTTACTTTAATAAAAAAGATAACAGGTCTAACCTAGTTAAGGTATATAAAGAATTATCTTACCTTCTAGGTAGTTTTCTTATTTTTTCAGCTACTTAGGATGAAAGTTTAAGATCTATTAGCAGAAATAGTTCTGGCCCTAAGCTAATATAAGAAGAGCATATTAAAGGCTATACTACTGGTAGTTGTGTAAAATGAGCACCCCTGCCTAGGCCGTAGGTTGAGAACATGATGATATGAGTGGAGTTACATTCTAACAGGGATACAGATACAAATCTGCAATTAAACCCCTTAACACCTTACATAAGGTGCTCATTCCAAAGCTAAAGCCTTAGTTAACTAGTTAACTATAGTAAATAAAGTCTATTATAATAAATAATTATATATACTATTTTAAGTTAATATAATTTCAGGCTTAAGAAAGCTTAGTTATACTAGGATATTACTATAATATACCTCTGCTTATTTAGAATTCCCTAGAGCTACTTCTCTTTAATAAAGGATAGTTTTAAATTAGCACCCCTGCTAACTACTATATAAGGTTTATTCTTATACTCTGCATAATACTAAAGCAAGAAGTGGTCTACAGAGCAGTCTAAATCTAGCGCCCTTGATAAGGCTTAGAGCGGTATATGTCTAAGGGGTAATAAGAAGTCATCAGGCTGGTAACACTATCTAATACAATATAACAGGGATGTTAAAGATATAATCAGTTTTATAATTATATTATAGCTAAGGCTTAGAACTATAATAGAAAGTTTTTTATTTTTAATAGCCTTTTTTACTTCTTTAAGAAAATACAAAAAAGATTAAATTTTATATTTTTTCTTCTTATTAGAAATAGACTTATAGTTATTACTATTACTGCTAAAGTATTTCTAATTAATATTTATATATATTAATTTAAATATAAATTAACCTTATTTAATATATTAATATAATTAAAGCTTAGTATATTAATAATAAAAGTAATATTTTTAATAAAGTTCTTATAAGCTTTATTAAACTTAATAGCTTTATTAAAGCTAGTAGTATTATCCTAGCTATTAATAGCTATATAAACTTAAATATTACTATTAAAAAGAGCTTAAATATCTTTAACTAGTTAAAAAGGCCTATACTTTCCTTAAGGCTAAGATATAAATAGTAATAAATTAGTAAAAAATATTATAATATATATTACTCTAGCTATAAGAGATTTAATAAAGAGATTCTTAATATACTATCTATAAGAAGGTTATTAAAAATAATTAACATAGGTATAGTAAGTATTAACTAATTATAATAAAGAATAAACTGTAAATTAGCTATTATAGTAATAGTAATAGTAGTAAGGCTTAAGAAGATAAAAAAATATATAGTATTAATAGCTTTAAGATAAAATAAGTAACTTAAGATTTAATTATCTTATATAAGATAATAAGATGCATTTAATAAGCTAGGATAAAGACTTATAAAACTTAAGAATTAAAATAAAAGGGAAAAAGATATAGTTATTATTATATTAAAATAGTAACTATATAGAATTATAATAATATAACTTTAAACTCTTTAATTAGCTATTATATAGTAGTATAAGTAGATAAAATATATTAACTTTATACTTATATTACTTAAAGTTTAGGTACTATTTATATTACTTTTATAATATTAGTAAGACTTAATATTAAGATAGGGTTTAGAAATGCTATTAACTCCCTGCCTGTAGATTATAACTTTATAATCCCTGTAGCTATTACCTAACATCCTTAACAATTACACTTATAGTATGTACTAAAGTAACCGAACCCAGGATCTATTATCGGCCCCCCTGTCTTTTAAGGTTCCAATTTCAAAAACCAAGATAGACTCAGATTATCAGGGGGTCTTGAATTAACTTCAGAAAACATATTCTGTTTATTTCCCTAAAAATATTATATTAAGTTAATCTTAAGATAGATAGATATATATAAATATATATATATAGAAGCTCTAAACATGTACTGTATACATTCTATAGGTTAATATAATACATTATAGCGCGTGTATTTAATTCCTTTATGTATACTGAAGTATTTATGTTATCTTGTTAAAATTCTGCTGCCTGAAGGTAGCGCTATTTTAGTGTGTAATCTTAAGCATCCCAGCTAGCACGCAATACCTATATTACTTATTTAATAATTAACTCTTATATAAAGTTAAATATATAAATACTAGCTTAAGCAATTTACAGAGATATTAAATTTCCTTATAATAGTACTAGTAACTCCTTATAAGAAAAATATATTTAAAAGAAAGCCTTTAATTTACTATAGTAATCTTAAGCTTTTTAATTTAAGCCTAAAGGTAATAGTACCTATCTATAGCTTTACTTCTTTCTTTCTTTAACTCTACTATAATTATATTTAGCTTTACTATTTCTTTATTTTTCCTTTTTAATTACTAATTTAATTTATAAATATTATTCTTATTAATAATTAGCTACTACTTTAAATAATAATTTTAAGCTTTAATTATAAAAACTTTACTATAAGCTATAATTACTACTTCTTTATATATCTTAAAGTAGTTTTCCTTCTCTTTTAATTCTAGCTTTTACTCTTTAATCTTATTATAACTTTAATTAACTATTAAGTTATTTAACTATCTCTTTAATTTTTTTTTCTTTATTTTTTATTATTACTTTTTAATTTTATTAAAATACTATTAAAGAAAAGCATTATTAAGCTGCTTTTAAAAATTTTCTTCTTTAAGTTATATATATAACTATAATTTTTTTACTAAGATACTTTTAATCTCTTTTACTAGTAGCTTATAGTTATTTTACTAATAATTTAATTCTTAATAAAGTTTATAGTTATTATATAATATATAATTAGTTTATTATTATAGTAGCTTTTAATTCTTTTTAAGTAAATTATTTTTATAAAGTAGATTATTAAATCTATTCTTAAGAAGCTTATATATATTTAAAATATATACTTTATAAGCATTACTTCTATATACTATACTAGTAAATAACTATAAACTATAAGAAAGTATTTATAACTTATTAATACTATATACATTATAAACAAAGAGTAAGAGATTGTATTTTACCTTAGGGGCTATATTATACTATACTAGCTACTTAAATCTCTTTAATACTAATATAATAATATAAGTCTTATAATGCAATATCTTACAAGCTATCTTGCCTAAATACATAAATAGCATAATGTAAGGGTATAGAAACTAAATACCCCTACTAAACAGGTTTAAGTTAGGCCTTAAGTAAGGGTATTCTCTTAACTAATACTTCTTTAAGTTAGTAAATTGCTAGCAGTATATCTTTAAAAGCGCTTTTAAGTTATAAGACTTATTATAAGTAAGCAGACTAGTTTATATCTTAAATAAAGCAATAGATTGCTTTTTACTTATTCTCTCTTATAGAATTATCTTATTATTAATAAAAAAACTATATAATAGTAGCTGCCTTATAGCATTTAGTATTAACAAGATATAATAGTAGTCTAGAGAGCTAGCTTAAATATATAAATATAACTAAAAGTTTATTATTAATTTAACTATTTAAAAGTATACTGTAAAAGACAGTAAAAGAACTACTTTTTATAATAACCTTTCTCCCTGCTTAGATAATAAAGATAAATAAACTTACTGCTATAAAACCTAAGAGCTAGATATAAGCTATTTAACATAAAGATATAGCCTTAAATATTATAAGACTAATAAATAATAAAATAAATATCCCTTTAAGTAAGATATTTAATAGTAAAAGAGACTTAATATAGTTAATAGAAAGTATATAAAATAGTAAGGTTAATGTAAAAAGTAGTAGGATTTCTTTTATAAGAGATACTATAGAGATATTAGCTTTATATATTATTATTAGTTTATATAAACTTTTATTATATTTAAGAGTTTTAGTAATTAATGCTTTAATATTTTAAGTAGTTTAAGAGCTGCTATTTAAAATAAACTTAATTATACTTATACTAACTAAAGTGCTAGCCTTAATAGTAAAATTAACTATATCCCTTTAAAAAACCCTTTTATATACTACTATAAAGAATAAAAAAGTAAAAAGTATAAGAAAAAGAAGCATAATAGTTTATAGAGTTAAAAGAGCCTTATAGTAAAAGTAATCTTAAATACATTACAGCTAGTAGAGGTAATGTTTTAAGATAGAAAGCTAATTAGCTATATATATCTATTATTATCCTAGTATCCTTTAACCTATCTGCTTCTTTAACTATCTCTAATATAAAATTAATTCCTAGTCTATTATTAAATATAACCTAACTAAGTATTATTTACATAACCCTCCTTATTAATGCCTTAACTATAGAAAATCCCTAGTATAAATAGTAAATTTATTATACTGTAGTAAGGGGTATATTAGGGTTAAAAGCAGCTAATAAATACTACAGTAAAGTAAAATAATACACAGCTAAGCAAAGTTTACCTAATACTGCGCTATAGCACAGTACTACAATACTATACGCTGCCCTCTTATATATTCTATAATAAGTCAGCTGTAAAAAAATAGAACAGGCAACACAACAGGGGTCAAAACAGGCACCCATCGTAGCTCGAGACATATACCCTAGTATAGTCTGAAAAATATACCCCTAGCAGAAACCGAAATAGGCACCCCTATTAGCCTAACGATAACATCCGAAACCGACCCCCAGCCCTATAGCTTGGAGCAACGTAAAGAAGCGCGCGTGTAATAAAGAATCCACTCCTAAACCTTAATTAATCGTGCCAGTTACGCTACATAAGAATTATTTAGGCAAGCTGTATATACAACTAAAACGCATTCTTATAAGATTATCTAGAACTATTATAAGAACTTAAATTACTTTACTAGCCTATTAAAGGCAAGTTTTATTAGAAAGAATATAAAAAGTTAAGTACTTATATCTAGTATTATATACTTAGAAGTACTATATTAACTAGCTATATATAGTTTTTTATAGCTTCTTATAAAGTATTATAGTAAATTAAAAGGAAATATATTAATTTATTAAGATTAATAAGTTATATAAAGAAAATTATATTAAAGTTTTATATAAGATATATTAATAGTTACTAAAGCTATATATATAAATAAACTAGATCTATTTCTAGTATTATATAATAGAGGCTTACTCTTTCTTATACTCTAATTATAATATTAAATTTTTATAATGTAAAGACTATTACTATAAGCAAAAGTCAAGTTCTACTAGGTTAATATCCTTTCCAAGAATAGGGGCAATAGCTTTAAATACTACTTAAGATATTATATATATTAGCCTTATTTTAATATAACTTTAAAATTAACTTATAGGGTATTAAGATATAACTTTAATTTCCTCTTTTTTAAATCTTAAATTAAATAAGGTTTTCTAGCTTTATAGGAAAATAGTTTAAGGTAAGTCTAAGAAGTTTTTCTCCTTTCTTTATAGATATACTTGCTTTAGTATCTTTAGTAAGGAAATAACCTTAAATGTAAAGGTAGATTTCTTACTATACTTTTAGCTTTTTAAAATATAAAAAGGGCTATAAAGGTAGTACTTATATAAGTAATATTCTATAAAAAGATCTTATTAATTTACTTATTTACTTAATACTTATATTCTTATAATAAGTTAAAAAATATAAAAAGAAACTAATATTAACCTAAACCTTTAGTATTTATTTCTTAAAATAAAATATATTATTAAGTTTATATTTACTACTTTTAGTAAAGGTAAAGTTACTTCTTTATATAGAGTAATTATCCTACTATACTAATACCTATAATAAAAAGTAAAACTATTTTATACTATTTTATTTTAATTAATCTTTTATAAAAGCCTTTTATTAAGGCTATATAATCTCTTATTAAAGCTACTAAATAAAGCCAGCTTATAAAACTATAATGCAGCTAAATAATAAAAACTATAACTTAATATCTACTTTTACTTAAATACTTTTAAGTAATTTAAAAGAGATATAATTAGAATATAATAAGCTATAAAATGCTTAAGAATATAAACTAGCTAGTATAATACTTAAAAGGATAGAGTATACTTACTTAAATTTCTATATTATATTTAATTTAATAAATATTTATAATATTAATAAAATTAATAAAAATATTTATAAGTAGTATTTTAAATACTTTAATTAATTTTATAAATACAAAAGCTATTATTATTAAAATAAGATAGAGTCTAGGTATCTTTAAAATACTAGCTAGTATTAAATAAAACTAAAGGCTTATAACTCCTATTACTATAAGTATAAGATATAAAGTAGCTAGAAATTTATACTTCTATTACTAGATAATTAAAATAGAAGTTAATGTAATAGCTACTATTAAGCTTATAGCTTAAGGCTTATTAATATTAATTATATATTAACTATCTTTAAGTCTAAAGCCTAAGGAGTAAGCTTAATAATTTACTAATAATTAGCTTAGCTTTATCTTACCCTTTTATTATATTAGCTATATTATAAATCTAAGATAAAATATAATATAATAATACCTTAATAATAAAAATAATCTTAATGCATTTATAAGTAAAAAGGTAACTTTTAACTTAAATTAAAAGGATATTTATAAGTAGATTAATATATCTACTTATATAAAGAGAAATAAAATTAATTATTACTGCCCTTCTAAGCTTATATATAAAGTTAAACTAATTTACTATATTAATTATAAATAAGTATATATTAGCATTAATATAAAGGATAGTATTTAAGCTATAGTATCTTAAAAGCTTAAAATCCCTTTTAAGCTACTATAAAAAGAAAGAAAAATTAATTTAGTAAAGAAGGAAATAATAAAGATATTTAATTAATATGTATAATAATAGCTAGAAGATTAAAAAAAGTATAAGAAGGATAATTATACTTCCTATATAAATGCTATAGATATTAATTAGATCTATATTATTAATTCCTATATAAGTAGATAGCTATAATAATAAATAATTAGAGAGGATCTTTAATAAGAGTTAATAAGGGTATAAAACTAGTATTCCTGCTCCCCTAGGTATACATTAAGTAATACCTTATTTATTACTAGAGTAAAAGGGATGCTAAAATTAAATACAATTTATAAATTATATAAAAGGTAGATTCTTACTTACTATTAATAGGATTAATTTATAAAAAATATAACTAGAAAATATACTTAAATAAGAATAAAAGTTTAAGTAAATTAATATAAGGAGCTTAAAGATTTAGCTTTTAGAGCTACTTAAATCCTGCTATTAGCTAATTTCTACTTATCTTATAATAAGATAGTTATAGAATTACACTAGGTATTACTTTAGTAAAACTTTCTTACTTCCCTTTCTAACTAGCTTCTTCTTACTAGGTTTATTATGTTTCCTAGGACTTTTATATCTATTAGCTGCAGTAGAGTTCTAAACTGCAATTAAGCTAGTTAAATCATATAGCGCGCTATCTGTAATATCCCTCTAGTTTACATTAGAAGCTTTTCTTGCCTTATTAGCATTCTAGGCATTACGTAGGCATAGTAGAATGTTAAGTATAATTAGTTTTAGCTTATCTATTGCATCTTCCTGTTAGTATATTCCTGAGTGTTAATGAATAGTTACTAACATATTAGAGCCCTGGATTGCTTAATGCGCTGACAGCTTTATTAGCTAGCTTTACAAATGTCTACACAGCTCAAGATGGAGATTGGTCTGCGATAGCTATAGTGACCATAAGCATTGCGGGTTTCTGTGCTGTATGCATAGGCTCAATGGTGCTTGTTTATCAGTTTTGGTTCCTAAGACTCTTGAAGTGAAAGTAGCGTCTGGACACGTGGCCAAGTTACCGGAGCAGGCTTTCCGGTTGATGTTGGGCGCCTCTAGCTTTTGGCAGATTCTTATTGCGACTTCACCTTCGGGTTCATTAGTTATGTGGCCTCGGCTTGGAGTAATAATTTCAAAAAGTTTATTTATTCTATTTTTAAAGTATTCCCTTTTTTTTTTTTTTTTTTTTTAGTATTTAATAGCAAGATAAAAGTCTACTAATAATTATAACTATTTACTTACCTAATACTAATATTTAAAAGCTTTACTAAATATATATTTAACTAATATCTTTTAAAACTTAAAAATAAAATACTAGTTTCTATAATACTGCTAGTAAAGTATTAGCATATAACTAATATACTAGTAGCTTATAGAGAGCTAGTATTAAGCTATTAGTAAGCTTAGCTATATATATATTTTACTTATTTAAAGCAGGTTGCTTCTTTTATTTAATTATAATAGGCTTTTACTAGAATAATAGGCTTTAGGGTTATTTTATAAACTTACTATAAGCTTTAATTAAGTTATTTTCTAATAAAGTATTATAATACTAGTAATAATAATAAACCTAAATGTAAAGGCTATTGTAGCTACTAAGACCCTAATAAATAACCTTTTCTACTTAGTATAAATTATTTATAGCTTATATAGTATATTATATAAGTTCTTAATAATGCTTTTTTAGTAAGACTAATTATTTATATATGCTATTTTTAAAGTAATAATTTATTTACTAGTACTTATAATAAATAAACTGTATTTATTAGTAATTTTAATTAATAAGGTAATAATAATAAAACTTATTTAAGTGTAGGTAATAGTAAATATTATAAATATATAGGACTTGTTTAAAATAAGGATTTATTTTTATAGTACTTATATAAAGTATTTAAAAAGTATTCTGGGTTTATAGTTCTTTTATATAGTAAAAGTAGCTAGTATAATATAAGGTGCTAGTTTTATACCCCTGTATTATATCTAGGAGTGTTAAGACCTAATATTATATAAAGGTCTTATTATATAACTAAGGAATATATTATGTTCTAGATGACTAATTAGGGCAAAATATATACTAAAATAATGAGAAAATTCAGGGCTTTCGATTGGTGTGCTTACCTAAGCAATATGTGGAGAATTGAGCAAACTCCACATATTAAAGCTTTTTTTATAAACCTTAAATATTTCTTACTAAGGAAATATCAGTGGGAAAGTCACGTGACCGGGGTCACGTGATGATTATATAATGAGGATTACGTATACGAGATTTTACCCCTCAGTTAGATGATTCATGATACACCACGAAAAACCCTGTTTTCCTATTTAAGCTTTATAAGCATACTAAAGCCTAGCGCCTTCCAAATTAGGTAAAAAGTGTATCTTATTTTTCTCCGAATTTTGGCGGTTTTTGTGATAGTCTTTTCATCATTATTGAGACTACTCCGCTCAGGGAATCACAATGCCCGCTCTTTTAGAGGTCTATATAAGACCCAGGTTTTCCCACTCAGGGAACTCCTTTTCAATTAGAAACTCATTAACTTTTCTATTATATAATATATATTATTAAGTTCAGAAAAAATCGCTCTTTTTAGCAGACCTACTTTCATCTTATAAATCCTACCTTATGCCTATCTACAACACAGTTACAACCTTTTTCCCTCCTATTTCTACAGCCTCTTCTGTACCTATTACAGTTATCTATCCTTCGACCTATATCGAATTCATAGGCTATTTTATTTAAGCCTTAACAAGGGGCATAAAAACCGCAGTATCTAGAATAGAACTAGACCTTAAATTAACTTAATAGGCTTAAGCTATAGCTAAAGTATTTAAACTAGAAGTTATTAATATCCTTTACTAAAGATTCTTATACATTAATAATATAGCTAATTTAACCTATAGCTACTAGCTTTAGGTATTTAATAGAAAGAATCTATTAATTTATAATTCTAGAAAATTAAAATAAATTATATCTGCTTTTAATTTATAGGCACTATATTTAAGTATTAATATCTTAATTAGTAGTTATTAGCTAATAAACTTAATTATAAAGCTAAAGTGTAATTTTAAGTTACTTTATTTAGACTTAAGCTTAGAAACTGTAAATTATAAACCTCTATTACTTGCTAGTATAGCTTTACCTTTATCTAGCTTAATAAAAAGGTTTTAATATTACCTATTAAAAAAAGAAATCTTATTAAGAAGTAATATTTTTAATATTAATATATAAATATTTATATATTTTTATTTATTATATCCTTTTATTAATATTTTCTATTTATATTTATATAATTTATTAAATTTAATAAAGATTTTATATTAAATTGCTACTTAGCTATTATAAAAATATATAATTTAAAAGCCTTTCCTTTTAATTATTCTTAATAGAAAGTATAAATAGTAGTTAAATACTATAATTATTATAAAATAGATATATATATTAATAGTAAAGATAATTGCCTTTAAAGTATTAAATTCTTACTTTTTTAAAGTAGCTTTTATTTAAAGTTCTAGTAAAAGCTTATCTTTTATAAATTATACTTATTTATACTAGTATATTTCTTTTACTTATTAAAGATATTAAGATATAAGCTTATTATTCTCTATAAAGCACTTTAATATGCTTTTTAATAGAGTATTTAAGTTAGTATTAATTTTATATAAATAATCTTTTAATTCTATTCTTTCTTTTTAGTAAGATTTCCTAATCTTAACCCAGTTAGTAAATTATTTTATTTATTTTACTAATTAAGTATACTTAATAAAGGATTTCCTTTTATTTATATTAACTATTATTACCTTAAGCTTACTGCTTAATTAGTATATGCCTAATATATACTATAAGTTTTAAATTAAAAGAGCTAGTTTTTATATTATACTAATAAATATAGTATTTAACTCTAAGGATATTTTTAATTATTTATACTAAGATGCCTATATATATGCTTGCAATTAGATAGCTATAAAAGACTATAGTAATAGCTTTCTACTTTCTAGCAGTCTCCTTAGCTTAATCTCTAGCAATTTAATTAGCCTATTTAGCTATCTTAAGAAAGGTGAAAGAGCAGTATCAGTGCATTGATCGATCCTAGCCATCCACGCAGACCGCTGGCCAGACGTGAAGATCAAGGATATTTGTTTATCCTGCCTGGTGCAAGTTCCACAGCACAAGCTATCGTGTGGTCACTGGATATGTGAGAACTGTCTGCAGGTCTTCGGAACGTCTAATGCAGCCGACCCATTTCTCTTCACCCTACCTCATTGCTTACTCGATGGACAACCTGTAAACTTGGTCGTGCGTGTTCGGCCGCCTACAGCTGGTCAGTCCATTATCTGTATTGATGGGAGAGGTGTGCGGGGTATCATTCCTCCAGCTATCTTGAACAAGATCCAAGAGCAACTTGATCTCCCCATACCGGTACAGGAGTTCTTTACGATGGCGTACGGTGTCAGTGCTGGTAGGTCTCTTACAGTTCCTCGTGTTTTTCCTACTCCCGTATTCCCGTCCTCTCAGATATCTCTGACTTATCATGTTAAGTGCACTGATCGTACTTGCTATGTTCGCTAACGGCTGGTCCGTCGAACGCTGCGCTATTGAATTTGAGCAGCTTGCGAGAATGGCTTTCCGTCCTAATCTGCTTCCACCATTGCCAGGGGCAAACTGGATTCGATTAATTCTGCTAGACTTAATATATATAAAGAGCAATATTAAAATACCCCTTAAGATAGCATTTAGTAATAAAGTATTAACTAAAACCCCCTATACTAAAAGAGTAAGATCTAAAATTAATATACTAACTATAATAGTAGTTTAACTTTTACTTTACCTTTTTACCAACTATAATAGTATTAATAAAGAGAGAGATAGTTATCTAGTACTTAAGGAAGCTAATAATATAAAAACTTAGAAAATATAAGTTATTAATACCTATAATATATAAGGAGAATATAAGCTAATACTTAGAAGCAGATAGAGTAGCACTGCTGCCCTCTTGTGAGTTCTCTTACCTCTATATGATCTGAACTCTATTAATTGGTCTTTTATAGGTACTTGCTAGCTAAATACCTCGCTAGACTGGGGATATTCTAAGATACTAGAATCTTAGTAAATAACCCTATTATTATTACATTAGCCGAGTTTACTGCAATAAATGAAAATATATAGCCTGATATTTTATTAAATATAGGCACTAGAACTTTACTAAAAGATATACTTAAAGATTAACAGCTAAGGTCTATTAAAGATAGCTAGCCTATTTAACTATTAGATTACAGTAAGCATATAAGATTAAGAATTTAAGTAAGAATTAACTTAATTTTTTTTTTATTTTATTTTTTTACTTTATAAGCTTAATTACTATTATATAGTATAAAAGGAATATAGTATATAAATCTTATATAAGCTTTCTTAGAATTAATATTCTATATATATTATTATATAAGATTAACTTTATTTACTATCTAGGTATATATTAACCTCTTATTTAATACCCTTACTTATTCTACTGCTTATAATTATATTACTTATAGTGCTTAAGGTGCTACTTACTTTTAAGGTTAATATAATAGCGCTTCTACTATTGTAATAAGCTCTCTAAATACCTTGCCTAAACCTAGCTAATTAGAGCTATTCTTTTAGTCTTAAAACCTAACCTAAAAGGGCAGCATTATATTCTAAAACCTTTTAATACTTACTAAGAAGGCGCTTATACTCTTAATACTAGTAAAAGGTATCTTCCTATAACTGCTAGCTTATATAGTATAGGTTTATATTATTAGTTTAAGAAACTAGAAGTTCTCTAGCTAATTATAAAATAAAGTAAGTTTACTGCTACTGCTGCTACTATTATTATATAATAATTAGCTATTATTAGGTTATAATAACTAAGTTCTTAAGTATAATAAGTAGCTATTACTAGTAGCTCTATAAGAGAGTTAATTAAATACTATTTTCTATAAATAAGTTATAAAATGTTATATATACTATTATAATTACTAAAAGAATAGTTAAAAATTTATAGTAAAGAGAAAGCTATTAGATATTTAAAGATAAAAATAATTACAGGAAGTAAGTAGTATATCCTGCTATATTATATAGTTAGTTAAAGTTATAACTATTTATCTAGACCTTTCTTATTATTATTATTTAAGAATAACTTAAGGTAACAGAAGCAGCCCCTAGTCTATTACTAATAAGATAGTAAACTTAAAGCTATTTAAGATAGGGCTACACTTAAACTACTTACTAATAAAAGATAGTATAGTATAATATTATATATTAAGTAATATATTTTATATTCTTAAATAGTATATAAGAAATATAAAAATGTTAATTACTAGTAAGAGTGTAGAAAATAGCAGATAGAGGTTTATAATTTAACTTACTTCTAATTTCTAACTACTAACCTAATATATAATCCTTTATGCCTAGCTAATAGACTTTAAGTTAGTAAATATTAAAATAAAAAATAATAATAGTAAAAGCTTAATAATCCCTAGCTAATATAAACTAATACTATCTATTTTTATTAAGTGCTTATTAAAAATACTCTTATATATTATAAATCCTAGTAATAGTAAATCTTTTATTTATAGATTTAATTCCTTCTTTTTATAATCTTCTAGCCCTTTATTATCTATAGATTTAGCCCCTATTAATATACTATATATATTATTGCTAGTAGAATAGCCTCTATTATTTAGCTTTAGTAAGCTTAGAGTAGAGGATTCAAATGCTCTTAGTAGCTAAGCAGAATATCTTAAATTTCCCCTATTAGAATAAATAAGTTTAAGTTAACTATAATAAATATTCTCTAATATAGATAGGCAGATGGATTCTGGAGTCTGTAAACTCAGAACACCTGACGTTGCTACCTCCAGCGATCTTACATCCACGTTTGATACCTACCCAGGTTATGGCTCCTTGAGATAAGACTGTAGACTGGATACTGATCTTGATCCTGGCTGTTAGCATTCAGGGGCTAGTGACGCTTTCGATTTTGGCCCGCGAAAAGAGCCTCCCAACGTACGACGTCAATGCGAGCATCGCCATATTGACGAGCTTTCACTCCTTGTCAGGATTATGGCTCTCGAGGCCCATAAGAAAGATGTAAAAATCAGGATAGAGGAACTACTCAAATGGAAAGCCTCTCAGATGGCAAGAAATATCGAGATAAAGAACATGATGGATGAGATTTTGGATATGCTCCGCAACTTGGAGACCAAGCCAATCCTAGAGACATAGTTAGCCAAATGCTTTCCCATTCTTTGGGGCTTCCAAAACTTACAACTATCTAGGCCTTCCGCGACCCAATTGAATCCATCTTGAAGATGGCTTCATCACACTCCTTCAATATACCCCAGTAACTAGCCCAGACACTCTCTGCGTTCGTCTGCCTGCCTTTGAACAATTCTGTCGTCGTCGTGGTCATCTGGATAAGCGTGACGATTTCTCTGAGCAAAGAAGTTAACGCAGACAGTCAGGCATTCTGTTTTTTAACCTCTTCCTCTAGCAATGTTATCTCAATTGCCAGGTTTCAGATCATTTCGGACGCGTCGTTTGGTTTCATTTCTTCTAGTTTGTATACTATGTCGCTTGTCAATTGACTGAGATTATTCTTCATAAAAAGGTGTTTCACACCTAGACGAGTGAGTATAGTGAAGTGCGAGGCAGTGGTTTTATAGTGGCAGCGTGGTTAAAGGCACGTGCTAATGGGAGAAAATACGCCGTAGTGACCGGATCTTAGTGGATCCACGATGTAAAACACCATCCTACAAGATGAGATGGGAGATATCATTTCCCTTTTGGGCAATACATGGATTGATAGAAACTAGATTGTATTCTCAAATGAAACCCGCCTGGGTGAAGTTGGTCTTTTCGGCCAAGCTCATAACGGTCGGCAGAATCTTAGCTATCTCTTGCGAATAATCCACTGCTGCGTTGCGGAAGTGGTCCTCCCGCCGTACTGATTTTTCCAGCTCCCGCCTCAGCTGTTCCTGTCGCTCATACGCTATCTGTAGTTTTTCCTCCAGACTGAGCCTGAGCTTCACCTCTGCTTCAAGTTGGCTCTTGAGTAGATGGACCTCTTGAGAGGCGTAATCTCTCTGCACTTGCAGCTCATTGATGCGAGACGTGAAACTTACAGTAGTTTTGTTGGCTGCCTCTCGATGAGCAAAATCTGCTGAAGTCCCAGGCGTAAAAGTCTTGGCAGATATTTCCTGGTGCAATGGCTCATTCACGCGTTGCGACGGCGCTTTAGTGGCTTCAAAGTATATGTTGATCCTGTCATGAAGTTCCTTATATGTTCCCAAAGACTGATCGCTGAGATTTTTCTTAAACAGGTATTCCTTTCCTGGGCTCACGGACCAACGATAAGGGTCATCGCGACTGGGGTGCAATCTGACTTGAGAAGGATCAAGGGTGACTCCCAATGCACCACAAAGTAACTCGAGTGCCCAACAACCGCCGGGGCGAGTGGTATCTAAATCGACACTGTGAGCTACCGATCAAGCTACTGTAAGCCATTAGTACGCCGGCGCCCACACGCCTGTCAAGCCTACATTCAGAGCTGCTGACCTTCGGCTTACAGCTAGAAGCTTACTCTAAATGTCTAAAAGCGTTAATGCTAATATATACTGTTCATAGATAGGCACTATATGGAAATATGCTAATATTTTCTAGGTTAATCTTAGATAAGGAAACTATTAGTGCTTAATACTGTATACTATCTATAGCATCTTAAAGCTTATAATGTATATAGATATACCGTATAATTTCCGCTTCTATAATAATATCTATGTAAGGCAGCCACTTCTACAGTACTCCATAAAGCTTGCTATATCCATTATTGATTACCCTTGTCTTCTTTTGTCAGATTCTGCACCCCTGTGTTAAAAAACCGACTTCAGATACTCATGTTAGAAGGATTCAGTAACTTAATATCAATGCAACCTTCTATTAGTTATAATCCTAATATAAATAATCTTAGCTTTAGTAGCATTAACTTTAATTACTATAATAATTAAGTTTTAATACTATACTTATATAATATTAATAACTCCTACTAATTTAATTCTAATTTTCCTTAACATTTCTATACCTTTTACTATTCTACCTAGCATTATAAGAGTTTATAATATTCTCTTAATATTATTTAGCATTATACTTTAAAGCACTTTTCTCTTTATTAAACTAGGCCTTATTAATTTTATCTTCTTAAGTAGTTCTAGTAGTAACTATTACTTTACTTAAGATATATATTATAAGATTTTCCTTTTAGAAGATAGTATATTAATATTAAGTAAAGTTAAAGAGATAAGTATTTAACTACTATCTATTATATCTCTCCTATCTATTAGTATTTTAAGTATAATCCTTTATTATAATATTAATGTTTTCCTTCTGCTAAGAGTCAGCTATTTTCTTAATATAAAAAGTTTTTTCTTTATAATCTTAGTAAATAGCTTCTATATTTAGACTCTTTTAATTGCATTAATCTAGCAGCTATAGTGCCAGTCTGCTAATCTTTTATATCAAGCTGGCTACTATAAAGGGCTTATAATATTGCTTTTAAAATTAAGTAAGTAGAAAGTTAATTAGTGCTATTAACTTGAATGTTAGTTGATGATGTTATCTGAAACAGTAATGCTTGTGAAACTCTTATTAAGTATGTATGAGCAGGCTGTAGCCTAGTAAGGTACCCTGTTAAAGGATATAATTCATTTAAGCAAGTAAAAGTGAAAGGTGGCTAAGTGGTTATATCACAGATTATTCAATCATCTAGTACTGTTCTTACGGAGGAATGGCTGTTAGTTGTGCATCTAAGCCAACATGCTAACCCAACCTAGGATAGACAGACATCCGCCAAGCCAAACTTTTGCTTGGATGGAGTTCCAACTAGTGACTTCTGGTTCTAGGACAATAAAGCTGTTTTGCGTCTGGCATGGTATCTTGGTCGCCAGGGTACATTAAGTACATTAAGGGCATCCAGTGACTAAGACCAAAGTTAGCAAGCGGCTACGCCTTAAGAATACTAATTCATATCAGGATACCCTCCTGTTACATACCTGATGTCAAAGTGGAATGATTTTGACATGTTTATGTTAGAGAAAGAGTAGATATTACAGAATCCCTAACAGGCGTACGTTATCTACAAGGCCGTCGTTTGAAACAACGTGTAAAAGGCAAAACGAGCCTTGTTAGCAGTTGAAGTCATCAACAGCGAAGTAACGCCTCTAAATTATTGTTATTCTGTATTCAATCATGTGTCAAGTAAAGCCTGCTCTCTGATCAATATGTCTGCCCTCCACATCTTGGCGACGTACCAATTGAGCAGGTGTCGTCCAAGCAAGTCATTGACATACCCTTGCTTCTCCATTTGGAAGCTGGAACGAAAAGCAACGTAGATACGGTTCTAACGATTACCTACCCTAGACAAAAAAGCTGATTACCGTGTCACCAACTCTCCCACCCGTCTCTCTGCTCTCCTGCCTTAGCAAAGGACTGGAACGGCTAATCGCACGTCGCCTAGCTTGGGCAGCTGTTCACTTCGGTGTCCTGCATCCTCAACAGGCCGGAGCGCTCCCCAAGAGGTCGGCGACAGACTTGGTGACCGCCCTGATCCACGATATTAAAGAAGCATTTACACGCAACAAGGTTGTCACCCTGGTCACGATAGATATACAAGGTAATTTTAATACTGTTATACGCAACAGGCTCATCCTGCGTCTCTATAAACAGGGCTAGCCTAACTATCTAGCTAGATGGGTTAAGTCTTTTATAATAGAAAGATCAGCCTATATTAGATATTAAGATACTACCACTCTACTTTCTCCTCTCTAGTGCAGCCTCCTATAAGGCTTACTAGTATTACTAATCCTCTTTCTACTCTATACTAAGCCAATCTACTAACTAGGCAACCCTTAAGGCCGCTTTAGCTATATAGATAATATAGCTATTCTATCTATAGGTAATACAGTTAAGGTAACTTTTATAACAGTATCTAGCTCTATTAATAAGATAGTATACTAGAGTGCAGTAAATAGCATCTCTTTTAACTTAAAGAAGATCAAAGTTATATACTTCTCCTATAGTAAACTTAAAACTGCCCTAGCAGTATACTACAGTAATATTAAGAAATATCCTAAGATAGCTCTATGCTAGCTAGGCATCTAGCTAGATAGCAGGCTATCCTTCTAGATCTATATTAAAAAGTGGGTAGCAAAGGTAAAGGCAGTAGCATATTATTTATAGGGTCTTACTAACACGATACACAGCCCTCTGCTGAGCGCTGTATAGAGTGCAGTTAGAGCCTGCCTTGAACTAGTACTGCTTTACGGCTCTGAAGCGTGGTACCCAGGCAAGACTAGGCCGCGATAGATATAGCCTATGAAAGATCTGCTATCAAGCAATTAGCATCTCCTATAGAGAATAAGTAAGGCAATAAAGCAGGCTATAAAAGCTATCCTTCCTATCTAGAAGATAATGCTAACTACTATCTTATATAGAGAAAGCAGTATACTACTAGTTAACTAACTGCTTAATATAAGGTAACTTCAGTTCTCTGCTTAACTTAAGTCGCTAAATGAGGCTTATCCTCTGGCGAGTTAAACGCATCTACCGCGCCTACACACTTACCACAACCTTATCAAGTGAAGATATCAAGTATAGACAGAAAGTTGCTTCAGGATACGTCTATAACGCATAGATAAGCTGCTTGCATCCTGCCTGCGGCCAAAACTCATCTAGTGATGCTTCTAACAAGAAGAAATGCCTCTGCTGTGGATAGCATCAAAACAGAAATCAGCTAGCGCCTTTTCCCGCTAGGTTAAGTCACTTAACCTGCTTACCTTAGTAGTATACTCTAATAGCTCTCTGTTTTTAGAAGGGGCTGCAAGCTACAGCTTTGCCATTTATTAGAATAACATTCCCATCTTTAATAGATCAGGCCGTCTTAGACCTGCCAAGGTCTTCAATGCTGAAGCTACCGGGGCATTAGAGGGCCTTAAGGCTGCTTTAAACCTGCAAGTTACAATAACATAGAATATCTTTATCTGCCTAGATAACCTTACAGCTACTACTTACCTGCAAGGCATACCATCTAACTCCTCTTAAGACATCTTTCTTAAGTTCTAGGCTCTAGTAACATTACATAGAGCCATTTAGGTCTATTAGGTACTAGGATACTGCAATATACCTAGCAATAAATAGGCTAATAAGCTAGCAAAAGCAGTATTATTACTCCCTAAGCCTAAAGGCACTTAACTAATGCTAGCCTATCTATAAAGATTTATAAAAAAGAAACTAAAAGAAGCATTTAAGGTATAGTAGTCTGCCTCTGCTTCTAAGCAGTATAAGAGACTTAACCTTAAGGTAACTAAAGGTTATCTACTAGAACTCTCACTCCTATATATAGCATTACACTATCTTCTAGTAGTAAGGTCACTTTACAGGGACTTTACTGCATATTATGAAAGATTTAACTACATTAATGCATAACTAGTCTACTTATACAGTTAATACAAAGCACTAGATTACATCTTCTACTGCAAAAAGGTACTACTATATTATTAAATAAGGCTAATACCCTTACTAAATGCAGTAGTTAATCTAGTAATAGGAAAAGACTTTATTAAGTTTATTAGCTTATCTAAAAAATAGCATATTCTTTAAAAAGATATGCCCTTATTATTAAGTAATAATAACTAGAGAAGCACTTATAACTCTCTCTCCCTCTCTTTTTACATCTCTTTTATATACATTTTCTTCCTTACTTTATCTTTCTCTCCCCTGTTCTTAACCAGTTAAAGGGTGCTATTATGCCCTTCATCTGGTCGTGACCACCTTGAGGCAGTCTCGGGCTGCTGTATGCATAGGCTGATCTTAGCCCTCCTGACAGCAGGCTCCATAAGCGGCTTCGATTCTTTGACCGCGCCTGATCATCCTGCTGACAGGTAACAGGCTCGATAGGATGCGCCATTTATGCTAATGATATGCTAGATTGAGTGCGGTTTACTGATGCGTCTGCAGAAATTGGACTCTAAAGGAGAGACTGATTTCATGTGGCAAATGACTAATCCTTTATATCTAATATTATTTCTGTAATTAGTGTATAGATAGATACTGATTTCTCTAGCTCAGCACATCCTGTGCCCCAGTAGGGGACTTTTCGGGGCTAATGGCCCCCCGGACGAAAAATACACAACAGCAACAACAACAATAGGGGAATAGCGCGCAGATAACCTTGTTAATCAGGAAATAAATCAGGGTTACAGAAGTGCGCTCTATTCTGGCTGACTACCACCTGGTCACCTTGTAGCCTGGCCAGTCTGATCTCACGCAGATTTGGCGATGACGAAGGATCATCGAAACTCGCCAAGCTTTAAGTTTTGATTAAGCTTACAGCATAGTCCCGTTGATAAGCAAGGCATATATACCCTTGGCGCGTATCATATTTACACGAGTATCGTAAGTTTTGGTGGAGAGAAATGGGCTTAGTTCCATTTGGTAGACGCGTCTGGTAATGATCGTTATTGTCGAGTCTTACATGCATGTGATTTCGTGACTGTGATTGGTGTGCTCGGGCTTTGGAGCAATGGCCGTTACAATAGGCGGGATGATCGTTTTGACAAACCAAGTATTCAGTGCGGAGTGAATCTGACTGTGGCGAAGCTAAATGGGGGCCATTTCACGGGGATGAATCGGGAACGTAGAAAGGGAATATGTCAGTAATTATAGTAGCGTGAGAGCAAACGCTGGGCGCACTACGGTATCAGCTCAAGGTCATAACACTCTTTGATCAGTGCTTTTTGCAGCTGAGAGTGCGCGGAGAAAAGCATCCGAAAAAGCGAAGCCTAGGCAAGGCTTTCATTTACTGCATACGGGTTGGGCCGCTTGGCAGCGTTGAGCTCCATTTGATCGTCTCGCCTGTGGAAAAAGGTGCCTGAGCGTTTCAAGATTCAACCAATCGTGGACTTATTTTCGAAGCTAATCTTAGAGAGGTGGATGCTCATTATGAGATTAGTCCGCTCGTGTTCCACTGTAAGCCGCCACCGTGAACACTACGCAGTAGCTCATTGGCATACAGTTGATGGCCCCCAAGCTAACTCAGCCAATATTATTGCTATTATCCACTCGTCCTACTTTCTAGTCCTGCCGTCTCTTTACTCCCGCTGCTCTTTGTTTCTTTGTTTCTTCACTTCAGGCTTGACAAAATCCTCCCGTCCTTGTTACTCCATAACTCGTCGAGATAGTCCGTCATCATGTCAAAGCCAGCGAATCTCAAACCTGCGACCGACATCGACTCTAATGTCTGGTACCAGCTCACCGAGCTTGCTGTCGACGACTACGATGGAAAGCTCAAAACCATGCTCCAACCGACTTCGCCGGGCGGTGATTTACGAGTGTGGCCTGCCAACAAAAATTCCTACTGGCAATTTGTACGTCGCATAACAACAGCACTAAGACGTTGCTCATCTGCTAACGCCACTATTAGCAAAAAATAGGCACCAAGCCGGGTCGATACGCCCTCCGATGCTCAATGACAACCACCGAGAAACAGCTTTCGATATGCTACCGCTCGGACGAAATAAACGAGAGTAAACGCACACGGCCTTGCTTGATGCCCAGCGACGATAGCGAAATGCAACAATGGGACATATCTTCGTGGGGCTCCGACAGTACCTACCGACTCACAAATGTCAAGAACGGTACCGGCTGGAATCTCGATTGCATACCAAGCGGCGCAGTCTTTATGAGCGATGACTTCGAGGGAGATCAACCTCGACAGCGTTGGTTGATGTCCAGTGTTGGAGACGTCGACAATAAGGCCTATTCTACGACCCTCACTGCTGTTAGTTATCGTTCTGCTATGAATATTTGCTTAATACATTTCGCTAACTGAAGCCACAGCCGCCCGAATCGACAGTCGAGAAACCAATCATTACAGCTGCCACAACCGGCTCCGAAGAGAGAGCAGCTCCAGAGGCTACCTCTGACTCCTCGAGCGGTGACTCCAGCAGCAGCAGCAGTAGTCTATCATCCGGTGCTGTAGCCGGTATCAGCATTGGTGCCACTATTGGTGTCGCCGCCCTTGCTCTACTCGCTTTCTTTCTCTGGCGCCGAAACAAGCGCAAGTCTCAAGTGGCCGGTTCCTCTGGTTCCCTCAAATCACCGGACAAGTACAGCAACTCCCCCATGGGCGTGTCCCCTGCCCCAGCTTACAGCTCTACCCATTCCGCTGAGAAGAACTACACAACGTCTCCGGTTCCAGCTGAGATGTTGCATGACCAGAGGCCTGTTGAGCTACAAGCCGGTACACACCACAGACACGAGCTGCCGTAGACGTAATGCCTATGCACCAAGATCCGTAGGAGTCGCGTCTTGGTGCTTGTATATAGGACTCGAAAACGTCGACAAGAGCCCGGACGATAGTTCAAACTCGCGCCATTGAATCAAGGAAGGTCGAGGCGATTGTTGAACTATTGCTCGAAGAATTAAATAGCTGTGTTCATTTTTGGTAACATTGCAAGTGAGCATAATAGCGAGGCGCATGGGTTATTCTATCACTAACAGAATCTCTTCATTTAATTGAAACAATTCTCTTCAATCCTTTTCTCACACTTCCTCACGTGCTATGTTGTAGTTACTTCTTGAGTCAAAAATGTTCGTTAAAACATGAAGTCCAACAACCCTCATGTGCTTATCAGCACGTTGAGCTTGGCTTATCGCCAATATGACGTCCATGGGCCAGCCCCATTGGTAAGCCTTCCTTCATCCAGCCGCTTATGGGCACAGACAAATCCCACAAGGCTGTAGTCGCTCACTCGGTTCCTCTGCGTCGGATACAAGCTGCGCTGATTGGACCGAGCCGGATGCAGAGTCGCAGTCGGCAACCGGATCAGGCTCGCGACAAGATTGTAGGATCTGGCGCGATTGCGGTCCTGGGCTCCTCAGCGTAAGCACGCAAGGGGACTGAATCCGAATAAGAGAAAACCCCTAACTTGCGGCTGAATTGACGAATAGCATTCGGTGTTTTGCAATCGCGCTAAAATCTCACGGTCATCCATCGACTCGACGGTGGAAATAGGTGATGTCAGTGTTGAGTCCATGGACTCGTTTAGCTCCCCATTAAACAAGCGCTACCCCGCTGCAAGATTCAACGGCTGTTTCGTCTTGTTTCCTAGATTTAAACCTCTCAATCTTCCCTGGGGGTTCTTTTGTCTGTCGCCGGCAGTTTGGGAAACTCTGGAATAATGGCCGCCAATATTACTACCAGCCGCTTGGCGGTCAACGGCACTACAAGCAGCCCTGGCAGCGTCCTCGAATTCTTGGTCAATGATTTCAAGCAGTCACCTGCCAATTACCTCACTGTTGTAGCTGTGCTTTTCACTGCCATTTTGTTCTACAAGCTCTCCTCCCCATCTCTTGACGGCCAAGAACCTCCGCTGCTCAAGCCTCGAGTCCCCATCATTGGACACCTGATTGGGATTATAAAGTACAAGGGTGCCTACCTCAAAATTCTATAGTAAGAGGATACCACGATGATGTTAGCTACATCAGCGAGCTTGCTAACATGTGATTCAGCGACAAGACTCATCGACAGATTGCAACTCTACCCATCCTGGGCGGAAAACTCTACGTCGTCTTTGACCCTGCCATCATCCAATCAATCTACCGCAAGAAGAGTCTCAGCTTCAAGCCATTTGCGTCAGAATTCGCACAAAGAGAACTCCTCATTAGCAATGAGACGGCCAAGAAACTCAAGACAACAAGTCTTGTACCGGACTTTTTCGCCGCAATTCATCCAGCTATGACCGGCGATCATCTCCACCGCATGAACGCCAACGCTTTGAACTATGTGTCCAAGGAACTCGCAACCATTGGCGATGCGGAAAGCTCTCTCAAAAGTTCAAATCTCTGGCTCTGGCTGCGAGATCTTATCACATTGGCAACGTCGGAAGCCATGTATGGCCCCGAAAATCCCATCAGAGAAAACACCAGCTTGATTGAGGATCTTTGGTATGCAGCACTATAATATCCCTTCCAGGATATGCGGGATTGAGGACTGACCACTTGCAGGACTTTTGAGAGTGGCCTCGGCTTACTGCTTCTCAACATATTACCTTCTATCACCGCTCCAAAGCCTCACAACGCTAGGGCTAGGCTTCAAGTCGCACTGGGAAAATACTACGGGGCAAGAAAGTACGATCACGAAGATGCCGGTCAGATCGTCAGAGCCCGCGCCGGTGCTTTTATTAAACACGGTGTTCCTGACGAAGAGGTCGGCCACATCGAACTTGCGTTGCTCCACGTTGCAACAGCAAACACCATCCCTACTCTATACTTTGACTTGTTTCATCTCCTCGCGCAGCTGCTCCTGTTCTTTCGCTGACTGTTCTTGGATCGTTCTAATCTGCTCATTCATCTGCTCCCGCATTACTCTCAGCTGCCTGATAGACTGCTCGTGCAGCCGCCTGAGCTCATCCGCTTTCCTCGATTCCTCGGCCGCCTGCGCCTTGACCGCCCAGACTTCCTGTTGAAGCTGACGGATCATCTCCAGCTGTTCACCCATCATCTGCGTCGCCGTTTGCTGACTGCCCTGCCTTGTCGGGCAACTCATTCTCAACTTCATTTCTTCTATAGGGCGATACTGCGGCTGTGTCATTCCTTTTACCAGCCGCCGGCGACTTTTCCTGCAGATGTTCCTGCGGCTTTGCACTCGGCTTCATGGTTCTCGAGGTCCGACGCGTCGTTGCGGCGGAGCCCCCACCGTGCACCATGATCACGTCGCCAGTCGCGTCCATTTTGCAGCAAAATCGCCAATGACCGCGCCGGTTCCTACGCTTCCCTAACCTATTGTAAAGATTGTAAAGATTGTAAAGATTGTAAAGATTGTAAAGATTATAAAGATTATAAAGATTATAAAGATTATAAAGATTATAAAGATTATAAAGATTATAAAGAGGGTGGTCTACTGACGCGTTTGCAAGAATCAGAATCTGAGAAAAGACTAATTTCGCGTCCCTGTCGGTTAAAGGTACTGTACTCCCTGTAAAGTGTAGCCTTCAAAAGAACTTTACTAGAGTTCGTAAAGTCATTGACTACTAGGGTGAGTAGACTCTCTTCTGCTCTTCTGCCCAGAGGGTCTCCTGAAGAGCACTGGTTGAGGCACCCAATATTTCTCGGAGGCTCGATGTGGTGACAGAGCCGTCGATTGAACTGAACATGGCGTCAATGATATCTTTCTCGGTGTAAACATAGCGACCCACTTTGGAGACGAATTACAGTTATGGACTATATAGCAAGCCTTTCATCCTCTGTGGGAGACCAAGGGCAAAAGAGTCAGATTTCCAAAATCTTCAATGTCTCAAAAAAAACCTATGGAATGTCGTAAGGCCGGGTAAAAGAAGGACCGAGGTAGGTAAGACACGATGCGAGAGACAATTAGTTAGTACATCATTTCCCACAGCGTTATTTCATCGTGCTGTCACGCGGTTCACATAAGAAAGTAGAATTTCTATGGATCGATGGTTTTTCTGGTTATGCTTTACGTGGTGTGATTCTCGAAGTTGTGGGGGATAGTACCCGTTGGTTCCTGCCCCATATGAGCCAACGGGTATGTTACTGCTATGATTTAACTGCCTTGCGCAGACGTTTTTCAACTCTCCAACTTCTTTTCTCTCTCGTTTATCTCTCCTTTCTTTGCATTTCTGCATTACAAGCATGAATCAATCCCACGAGCCGTCATACCTCTTGGCCGGTTTTCCTTCAGAAGACGATCGTATGGGCGCCCATGAAAATAAAGACCCCAACGCTACCGAAATGAGCCTCAAAAGTCCAAATACACCAGCGTCTGGAGGAAGTCATGGAATGCCCAATGAGGAGCGGGGTTTTGGGCGGAAGTTCATGCCTGGTAGGGTTCTCGCTGATTGCACAGCGACACTCGTGCCCATCGCTCTCCTGGCATCTGCCATCGCTATGATGTGTCTCGACAAGAAGCAGACAGAGAAAGAAGAATATGGAAAGTGGAAGAATGCAATCACTGTTGTCGGTACTTACCCAGTAGAGGTTCTTGGCATGTAACTAATGAGGCTCCTTAGATTGCATCTATTTTCCCCATCGTCTTTGCTTCTATCGTCGGACGAATGGTCTTCGAAAGTGCGCGGTGGAAATTAGAAAAGGGCACAACACTCGATCTTCTGGAGCAATTAATTGGTAGCCGCACTGTCGGATCAACTTTCACCACGCAGATCAGTCTTGGCAAAGTTAACATTCTGGGGATTGTGCTGCTCCTGGTCTGGGCCTTTTCGCCGTTAGGATCCCAATCCATACTTCGAATGCTTGACACCCGACTTGAGCAAGTCAATACAGACTCTGATGTGGCTTACTTCTCTACTGACGCCGAATCGCGAGTGGCAGACCCGTTGCCTGCTTCTCCACAAAGCTCAGCAGGACAAGCTCGAGATTTCGGCAATATGAATAGCATGTTCACAAGTCTTTTTCTTCCATCTCGGGCCAGCAAGTCAAGTCCCATGGATCTTTGGGGAAATGTCAAGATTCCAAACCTTGACATCACTGATGACGGCTGGCATGATGTTCCGTCCAACCCAGACCCCGACTCGTACTCAGCTTTAATTGGGCTCCCCATCACCAACGTTACAACAGGCAACGTGACATTCTCAATCGATTCAAGCTACCTCAACCTCGCCTGCTACAATTTGACACGGGCCAATACTACATTCAACATTCCCCATAATTGGACGAACCTTACTTATTGGGGGACCTATGTGCCAAAGCCAAACGGTACATGGTACGGTTATAATCGTTCTCTATCGCAGGATGCATGGTCTTTGGCTGTGGATAGATTCGTTGACCCGTACTGGGCCACGAATGGCAATCTCGCCAACCGGTTCGAAAATTACAATTTCGGAGTAAACTACTATGGTCGGCCAGTTCTATTTGAAAACGAGACTGATCTCCATGTTGAGCCGTCAAGACTTCTTTTTAACTCAGAATTCACAGATCGAGTCAACGCCGCTGCGAACGGTTTTACAGCTGAATGTCATGTCTTCCAGCGCTATGTCGAGTCGCGAGTACACTGCTCTCGAGTTGACATGTCTACTTCTCAGAACTGCTCCGTCGCCGCGCAACGCTTATCTCGCACAAAGCATGCTACAGAGAACATTACGGCTCTTTCTTGGGAAAGGGTCTGGAGTCGCGTTTCAGGACTACCTGGAATCATGGGCGGGTCCGCATTATACGCCGACATCACAATGCGATACCTGGACAATCCAGTGCTTAACGCTGTCACCAATCAAGGTTTAGAAGAAAACACAAACTTGTTCAAAGACGTTACGCCAGAACAATTTAGTCGCCGTTTGGCACGGGTTATCAACACTTACTTGCTCTTGGGTCAGGTGTTTGAAACAGCGATGCAAGCAGACTCCAACTTCAATTTCAACATCACGGCGCCTGCTAAAGTGAGTAACCTCGTGGAAGTCTATACTGTAGATTGGTTATGGATGGCTTTATTTGTTGTATCGTGCGTTATACTACTGGCGAGTGGGATCATAACTATAGTCTTTGCTTACTTGGCGATCGGGCCAGAGATCCTTGGCTATGCTTCCTCTGTTGTTCGTGATTCCAAGTACATCGATCTTCCTGTAGAAGCTGGGCAGAAAGAGGCGCTTGAACTGGTGAAGATAATGGGAAAGAAAAGACTGAGATACGGCTATGTAGATTCGATTGTGGAAGGCAGTCAGCCTTCAATGGGCGTGGGATTGGAGAATGAAACTAGAAATATACATAAACACTAGATTAGAGCTCTCGGTTATTTAGAGATAAATACTTCCGTCATTCAGCATAATTCAAGCGGGTGGCACAAATGTCACAAATCCAATGGAGAGATATTTCGGATAGATGATCACGAGGAAATGATATTATGTTGTAAGAGTTCAATTTGTAAGAATGACGATATTTGATGTAACTATAGCATACGACTACGCATTATAGTGATTACTTTAGGACCATTCATCCATTATTTAAGAGCCATCAAGACAAGCAAACAGTTCTGATCAATCACTGGTCAATAAAAATGCATTCATCGTAGAAGCAGTATCAGTACTTCAGCGGTGCATGGCTTGACGTCATTGGTAACACCGCCTGCAACAACTATAAGATATGAGTTATGCACAGCTAGAAGCTGGGGATAATATCTACTCCGTTTAATATATTTTATAAATCACTTGATTTTTTAGGAAAGAACACAATATGCTTGGCAGCGGAAACACATTTGATCCCAACACCGACATCCCTGACCTGAGCGGGAAGGTCTCTTATGGTCGAGGGTGGCAGTGCAGGCATTCGGTACGGAATCTCAGCATACATCTTCCAGCACAATCCCGCTAAGATTTATCTTCTTGGCAAAAAGAAACACTATCTCGATAAAGCTGCCGAAGGTCTAAAGAAGTTCGGTGACATTTCACGAGTTGAATTTGTCCAGGTTAACCTCGAAGACCTTCATGATACTAATAAAGTTGCCAAGAAACTGGCATCCGAGTTGCACCGTCTTGACGCGTTGGGCGTTGGACCGTACGGAGAGATAAATGACTGCATAGACAGTTACATGTAAGTAGATGTCTTTGCGCAACATCATTTGGCCATGACCCTTCTCCCCAAGCTCATTGCAACTCCAGACAGTAGACTTTGTTTCCGTCATCAGACATGCATCGTGCAGCGCCTGGCTCCATCGAATTCGAAAACACTGAGGTAATTAGCACGGATATCGGTCCAGCCTATCTTTATAATTGTACCAAGCTAGCCCAGATCCACCTAATGCGCGCTCTAGTTCAACGCAAACAACGAGGCGAGCTTAGTATGCAGCCCAGCAAGGGACCATAGATTAATGCAACTTATCCCGGTGGTGTTAAGACAGATCAGCAGGAACAGGCGAATGATGCTTATGGAACTCTTGGTAAAGTTGGTGTGGCTATTGTCCGGCTATTCTTAAAGCACCCTGTGGACGAAGGTTATTGCCCAATTCTATTTGCTGCGATGAGTAATGCGGTTAAGGAGGAAAATATTGACGGTTATTATATTGTCACCGACTGCAAGATTACGGAGCCTACCTCGAAAGCCCAAGATGAGGAGCTTGGAGAGCAGCTGTGGAGGCTTACTGAGATAATTCTGGAGGAAAAGCTGGGGTCAACAACGCAGTAAAACGTAACACATGGGAGAATTCACTTGATAGCATAATAATTTCGTTTTAAAGATTGCAAAGTTCTATCTCATAAGATCTGTCTCATCACTTTCCAACGTCTTTGCGTCACGAATGCATGTAGACTAATTGAGGGTAAGGCCGGTTGACGTTTTAATTTACGTTAGCATCCATCCATCCCAGGCCGCATCTGGCGTTCCTGCTAGCGGCGATCGCCTCACAATAAAGTTTCAGCTGAAGACGTTGTCATTGTTAAGGTTTACATCTTGAATAAAATATAAGCACTGGCTAAGAACCCCTCTTCTCTTCTGAAGTCTGTCCTTGCCATGATTGTTTCTTGACGAGTCTTCTGTAATACTCGTGCGAAACTTTGAACATATTGTCAAACAATCCACATATGAATCTGCTAGGACTATAATGTCAAACAGCCAGCCTCAAGTCGCCTCGCCCCCACCGCGATACCTCAAGATGGTCCTGGTGGCATCTGGGTCTTGGAGTTGCAACACTCGCCGCCATTGTCCCAGCTTTCAGCTCCAGATTAGAGGCGCTATACCCTCAAGCACCTATTCAAAATGTCCAATTACAAGATGAGACAACGACATCTATGTTAAAAAAGACTTGAGCTCAGACTGGTATCGAGAGACTAGCATCAAACGAATGGCAGGCCCTATTCAGATCCAAACGGTAGCATACGACGATATGGGCCCAGTTGACCAAGACAGTCGATGGAAAGTCTTTGACGAAGTTGAAGACTATTTGCAAACTACATTTCCCAGAGTTTATGAATAGCTCAAACTGGATAAGGTAAATAGTCACGGACTTCTTTACACGTGGACTGGCGGCGACACAACTTTAAAGCCAACGGCCTTGAAGCTGCGGGACCTAGATCCCCTATACAGGACCTTTCTAGCCCTACTAGCTCTCTTATACCTAGCCCTTCCCCTAAAAGTCCCTTAGCCTATCTCTTTGAGCGGCACAAGCCTCCCAGGTTGTCACAACAGGGGTGTAAGACCAATCAAAATGAAGGGAACGGTCAGTACTTCTCAACCCACCTAATTTCGCGTGTGATAGAAGTACCAGCAGTTGGGGTCGTTACAAATCGCTACATCACACAGTCTGCAGCCGTGCCAACTCTGCCGGCCCGGGACCCCCTGATGCTCGCTCTGTGCATTCCCTGTTATTGACTGTAAATAGCTTTCTTTTTCGACCCTTCTTTTCTTGAAGGGCCGAGCCTGCCCCTGCTTGAAACCCTTGCAGGCTAGGCAATCTGATTCGATGTCCCTGTAGACGTAGTTAATATCTCTTTGTATGTGAATAGCGTGTGCATTATCATCCTCTTCGTCCTCTTCCTTCCCTGTGCGATTCCTCTTTCTTGCCCGGCTTTCTGAAGCATATCTGTTGAAAATCGCGTTGTAGATGCATTCCTTCCAATCTTCGAGAGTGCGATAAGGCCTCCAGTTTGGGGACTTCGTCTTGGGCTGTAAAATGAAGCTATTCGCAAGTGCTATATCAAGGAAGAATCCCCAAAGCAACGCTTGCCAAGGGCCGCGGCGAAATCGGTACTCATACGTTGTATAGGACCTTGACTGATCACCGCAGTCAATGTGATTCATCTCGCTATTGTATTCGGCAGCGATTATCAGTATTGGAATGACCTTGAGGTTGTCGTCACCAAAGACTTCCTGTATCGCTTGAGATTGTGATCCTTTGTTGGTCGGGTTTTTTCTGTTTTTTTTCGATGCGCTCCTTATCCGCGCCGGAATGCACAGTCGAGAGGAAAAATACGACTCCGTTATCCTTCCAAGCGATTTGAGAGATCTAGGGAAGAGAGAGAGGGGTAGGTTAGTAAGGGAAATGCATATAAATATGTCGAAACCACTCACAAGGCCATCTATTGTGAAGATGACTCTCACCTCGTTGTATTGAAAAGCGGCGCCTTTGCCGGACTTATCGTCTTCCTTCATCTCATATGGGGATATGGAGGTTAGGGTTGATGCGTGAGTTCAGAGAACAAAAACTTCTCAAAATGGGCTAAAAGCCAAATATATGATAGAGTGAGATAAGCTTAATTTTATGAAACGAGACCTTGATTTTTCTTAAGTCTGTGGAATAAGTTATGATGATTTAGAATATTTTATTAATTGATTCTAGTTAAGCTAGTTGATGATAAAGAATTTCTTAGCTTACAATAAATATTTAGATAGGTATAGCAATAACCCACTTTGAAAGTCTTGGCTTACGATTAATTCAATCTGGTTTAGCGAGCAGACCCGGTGATACAATTTCATGACCTTTCCTGATTAATTGAAACTTACTACCCTAAAATCTAAGGCAATAAGGGGAGAGCTACTATTTAATTAGTCTAGCAGCTTCATTAAGTCCTTAAGTATTAATAAAATAGGGAGTTATATGCTAGTGTAAAATATCATATAAGACTTACAGTATATAGCTCTCTTTATAATAATTCTATAAAGAAATGCCTTAAGATTATTTATAAAGCTAGGTCTTACTAGACGCTAGCATATTAGAAGGATGCTGCACTCTTATTTATTATTTTTGCTTTTTTTTTAATGCGATTATATAAACCATAAGCCTAGCTAGAAGATGCATCTTGCAGATCTTAATATTATAGAACCCTTTTTAGTTGCTATTAGAGATTAAGCAGGATAATATCTTAACTAGCCCCTAGACATTATAGTTAACCTAAAAAGATAGAATCTAAAGAAGCACAAGTTACTTAGGAATATACTTTACAGTATATATAATTATAATAATACTATAAATAAATACATTAGTAAGCTATGCAGCTCTATCTCCTGCTAGTTAAACTGCATTAAATAGAATTTATATATTACTACTATATATTACTACTATATATTATCTTAGCAGTTACTAGCTATATTATTAATAGACCTAAATACTAGCTTTTACCTAGAGCTATAACTCTATATACCTATACTAGATAAAGATCTACTGCCAGTTAAGTTTACTTTAACTAATAAAGAACTAAGCAGTATAAAGGTAGATTTTTGCTAAAGGACTATATAATCTACTATCTATAGAGGATTATAATCTATATATAGATACTATAATGCCCTAGTTTTACTAAGTAATAGAAGAATAAATAACTTATTTTAGCCTAGGCATACAATCTATCCCTTATTTAGGTAAGTCTCTTTATCTCACTTCTATGCAGGATGCCTATTAAGAATAGTTTCACTTTAAATCCCTTAAAGTATTATCTTAAGTCCTGGCTACAACCCGCATAACTAACCCTAATTATAGCTTCTCTTTACTACATTAATAATGTTACTAATAGCTATAATATTAAGGATAAATACTATAGTATCCCTAAATTTACTAATTACTACCCTTAAAATCCATTGCCTTTAAAGAACCTAATCCTAAAGCTTAAGAAACATCTTACTTAAAAGTAGATAATGCATCTAAGCTATTTAAAAGAAGACTATAATACAGACTACAGGAAGTTAATTAAGACTGCTTACTACTATTCTTATAACTTACTAGAAGATATTATCACTTAGCTTAATAGATTAATAAATAATAATTACAGCTATAACCCCCTACTGCATATTACTAAACCCACTTCTAATATTCTTAATTATGCTTCTTTAGCAGATAATCCTTACAGTAATAACCTGCCTTACAATTCTAATTTATAAGAGCATATAAGCTCGCATCAACGTGATTACAGGGCAGCTTGCCAAATCGCTCTTGAGGGATCCCTATGCGGTGGTGTACCACCGAGTCTTTGCTTGGAAGCCAAACATCGCCTTGCACAGCCTTTTACAGATAAATTTATCCGAAAAACGTACGACGTCGACAGCATATGTAGTTTCCCCTCGTCCTTGGATATCGCTAGGTTGGGTATTCAGTGGTACCCGCAACCACACGTTATCTTCAACCTCACGGATGACGTTCACATCAGCATCGACATCCCTACCGAAGGTTTCCATCGCAACAATTCTCAGCCGCGAGGGAGTTGCCAGCAACGACGTCCGTTACATCATATCCCAAACTATTGCTTTGGACGGGTTCAGGGTTTGATAGATACATTCATCTGGGTGTTCTTCCCTGCTTTGTGCCATCGCCACATACATGATAACTCCTATAAGCGGACTTCAATTCCCAAGGAGCAATACACGCTGTGGTATGATAAGGTCCTATTGCCAGCGGTTGTAGCAGCAGTTCAAGATCCAAGCATACTCCAGTACATTCCCCCAAGCCGCCGAGTCGCTCAATCTACGTCACGCGCTCGACAGGGGGGTATCTCTACTGAGTGTCTTACAGGTGCAAATGCGAGTATGGATGTGCTTGGTCAAGGCACAAGGAGCAACGCGCTCTCATACTCACTTCAACACAGACACCTTGGGGCGATATGGCAAGAAATTCAGTCGCGAATAATAGCATTTCCACAATTCGCTGGCGTAGGACTATTCATGGGGGCGAAGAACCTGAAGCTTGCATACATGCACTTGGATATCGCTCAGACCCTCAGTGATTTTGACAATCAATGGAATGCCGCTGTTGACAAGAAATTTCTCGATCCAGACTGTACATTTATCGACATTGGTCGTCAATATACCCCTCAAATTGGGTCTGCTGCTGAGTCTAATGTCCTTATTTGGCGCCGCTGCTGTCTGAGACGGCTATGGCGGCAGCGACAAGCATGGAGTCGTCAGTACAACACGGCGAAACCTGACGGACATGACCACTCCCAGTCTTTTGAGCCACGTCAATGGGGTGTCTCAACCCTTCGTCAAGCTGAGTACCCGTTCGTCACCACGCGCGACGCGGCCGACATGACAATCACACCCACCCACAATAGCCGTGAGGCTGGTGAAGGTCTCCTCTATAGCCAGTTTTATAACCTCGTCAAGATTCCTTTTGATGCCGCCAAACAGTACCCGTTCCAGAACCCCCAGCTCGAAAAGATGGCTCTGGATCCTTCCTACCTCGCTGATTGTGAAAAGTCTACCCGTGGAAGTCATGCAAATCAAGCTTCTCTCAAGCTCGCTTATCGATTAAGCAAACTTCGGGTTCGAGCTGCCTTGATTCCAAATGGTGGAGACGAGATCCCAGTTCCATTCGCATATGGCGTTTGAGCCGAGGATCGTCTCTCTTGGGCGCTTCTACAACGTATACTCCCTCACTTGGGCCCCTCGCAGACAGCCGTCTCGGTTGACCATGAAGAGGTTACGCCCGACCTGGAGCCACCTTTTTTCGCCATACAGTCAAGAACCATGGCACGCTTCCTACATAGCCATATCAATAGGTATTGCTTCCTCTTCGAGCACATCAAGTCTCAGACTGGACCCAGCTACTCATTACCAGAGACTGCTGTTATGGCAGTGGCGCTCCGTAGCCTCCGTTTCAGCATGTCTGGTATCATCGCAAAGGAACCATTGTTGTGGAGAGATCGATGGAGACAGGGCTGCAGTACTACACCACAAAACAATCAGCAGCCTGACTCAAAGCTTCCCACGATTCACTGGTGTCCCTCTGATCGAGACCAAGAACGTACACTCAATTACGTGTCATCGAAGCAGGCAGCTGACCTCTTCCACGGTTACTGAGGCTATGGGTGCTAATACCCGCAAGTACCGCATCCATGCCAGGTACTCACTTAAACACTGGGATTATAGCGAGACACCTATCCTGCTCCTGGGCATCGTTTTTAATGCTAATAGTCTAGGGAAATAGATCTATGATTAGACTGTATATTACTACGGTCTTGCTACTCCTATCTCTGATATGGCTGGTGAGATGTAGCTTCTCCTTATCCAGCTCGCTGGTAAGGTAAAGCGAGCTAAGGAAGCCGTCAGTCTTCTCCGCAGCTCTGATAGCTATGATCTTATTAAGGACTTCATTAAGGCTAGCAAGCGCCTTACTGAAAAGTTTTAATCACTTCTACAGGCCTGTGAAGCTCTAATGCTTAAGGCTTCTAGGCTAAAGCAGTCTATCTAGCCTTAGTAAAAATGCTAGTATTGAATTTGTTAAGACTCTATTTAGCCGGGACTGAGAGCTTAATAAGATAGAGAGGTTTATGCAAAATGTAAGGTTATTTAACCTTTACTCTAATAATAATTATAAAGAAATCTTTAAGAGCCTTACTAGATAAGGGAGTTAGGCTATTTTACCTTAGTTTATCTTAAATAGAATAAATAATAGGGAATTAGCTAGTTAATAAAGGCTATTTAGCACTCTATTAGTTATAGAAGGGAGTATTAAGCTAGTAATATAAGTTAATTAAGCTGCTAATCTTGAAATTTAAGTAACTGTATAGCTTGTAGCTAACTTACTTAGCCTTTAAGATAAAAACCAGGGCTATTAACTTAGTGTTGAACTAAACCACTGTGCCAAAGACCTACACAATGTAAGGTCCCTACATTAAGGGCCTAAGGCAACAGGGCTTATATTTTCTGTACAACACTTAGTATTATCTTAAGTAATATCTTTAGATGCACTAAACATTTAATGCCTAATAACCTACTCTTATTTATAGAAACTTAATAAAAGTTACTAAAAAATTAGATTTAAGTCTTAGGATTTAATTTATCTAAGAATATCTTAAGCAATCCTACTACTATAAACTATTACTTTTTTAATATATTTTAAGGTTTAAGAAGTATTAATTTATACTCTATATTATTAATAATATAAAGTATATAAAGCTTTATTATTCTTACTTTACTTTTATTTATCTTATACTTAGCTTCTTATATTTTTCTTTCTTAAAAAGTAAGACTTAATAATTACTAATTAAACTAAGCTTAAGTACTAATATAGCCTTTACATTTAATACTACTACTAGTTAAAGCACTTAGCTAGATTACTTTTATATAGCTATAGTAGTATATCTATTTATACTTATTATTAAGATTACATTAATTAGAGTTACTTATATTCTTTTTTATTTAATAGGGATAAGTAATATATACTATTAAATTTTAAAGTTATAAGTAGTCTCTAGAGAGTAGTACTAAATACTAAATTAATCTATTTCTTTTACTAAACTCTTTAAGTCTTTAAAGTCTATTTTATTTTAGGATTCTAATAGCATTTTAGCCTTAATTATACTTTTATAGTTTAGATAAATAGGTTATACTGCTATTATTATTATCTTATTACTTTTATAGATATATTTAGCATTATTGCTTTTAGAGTTACATCTATAAGCTTCTATATTTCAGGTTAGTAGATATATAGGGGGCTTTCCCTATACAAGCTGCTTTTTATAGATCAGGTTAGCTGCTAGTAAGGGTTAAATGTCTAAAGATTATTATTTTCACTTATAACATTATAAAGCAGGCTTTTATATCCTTTCTATATAGACTTAATTACCTTTTTTTAAATTTAGTAGAGTTAATATTACATTTAAATTTAAGCTTAAGTTTATCTTTATTACTTTAAGTTAAAAAGGCTTAAAGGTTAAGTATCTTACTAAAGTAGTAAAGAGTTAATAGTTATTTACTAGTAAAGGTATTATAAATAATATCTATAGTCTATTATTAGGAATTAAAACATTCTCCTCCTCTATATCTAAGATATTTTAGTAATAGAAACTAGAGCTAGTAGTAGCTATCTATAGTAGTAGATATATAAGAAAGTCAGGCATAATAACAGCATCCCTCTCATCTACTAACAGGGGTATAGCCTCCTAGAATACAGCTTGGCTTAACTCTGTTATTAATGTAGTGCTAAGCAGGTTTTTAATATTACTCTAGGCTTCTATATCTTATTATATTATATACTAATTAGAGAAGGATAAATCTTATTATTAATAGATAGATATAATAGTAAGGATATTTAACAGTATAAAATATAAAGCTATAAATAAGCTAACTTAAAAAGCTAATAGAGTATAGTTTAAGGTAAAGTTAGAGAAGAACTTAAAATATAGCTAAGAAGGTAATAATAATGTAAAAGCCTTAAAGTAGTTTCAAGGAGCTAAGGTAGACCTAGCTAGGTGCATAGTAATAAAAGATAATAAAGGAGGCAGAGCTAGGCTATATAGAGGTATATAAGAATGGCTTTAAGGTTATAGATAGTTACAATTTATAAGCGATTTAAAAAGATATCTAGTAGATAGAAGGGAAATAGTATATAGGATAATGGACAGGGTGGTTAGCAGGATCAGAAGGAAGAGCACTATATAAGGTCATAAGGGACAACAGAAAGGGCCCAGGCAGGGACTTTATTACATGTCTTGGGAACAAATGAGGTTAACAGGACGGTCGGATCTTGACCCCTCCCCCCGCGATTGTCTCCTTATTGAAGAAGCGGCCATTTAATATAATAAAAGTACATTAGATATAACAGAGCTAGATATTTATAAGTTCCTGTAGGCTACATAGTAGCTAATCTATACTTATATCGCTTTATATCTTTAAAATAGTCCAGATTTAGATGTTTCTGCCTTATAAATGGCCCCTGGTTAGGCTGCAATTGCTCTACCCCCTTAGAATTAGAAGCAACAGCAATATAGTGTGTAACTGAAGATTGCATTATAATGTATATATATTATGCATCTTTTAAAGCATAATAAATTCTATTTCATATAAACAGGTACTAAAAGTTACTATAGATTATATATTAATATATAAGCGTTATAGATATATTATAATATCTTATTAATTACTAGTTTTATATTCTATTAAAAATCTAAATAAACTACTTCTTTACTTTAATATAATTAATATAGCATTTATAAGTAACTTAACCTAAAGTATAATATTTACTTTATTTATATATTTAGATTTAATCTTCTAGAGAGTAATATATAGAATAACTACCTAAGCATTTAGTTTTAGGTATTCCCCTTTTAAAGCCTTAGGGTCTAAGTAGTATTTTACTTTACCTCCTTTTTTACAGTCTATAAACTGCATTAATTAAGAAGCTTCCTTCTAAGTTAGCTCTATCTAAGTTAAGCAGGAGAATGCAGAGTATGCGTCTAATGTACTGCAAAGCCAGTCGCTTTTAAGACAAACTAGGGCCATCTTCACGTCACGCCTCTAGATTATAGGGAAAGGTGTAGGTTTAACACTTTTCAAGTTTGTAGAAAGGCTGTTTCTTATAGATATGTGTTTGCTTGAACCCATCTAGGCTCACTACAGGATTCGGGTTGACTCAACCTGGCTGGGCGTTATCTGCGTCAGCAATTCAGTAGGACTTAAAGCCTCTCAAGCCTCGTTTACGAACAGAACCCTACAACCACCATGTAGGCTGGATCATATCCTTGTTCTCGCTGCCTCAGTCTGCAGCAACCATCAACAGTGATTGGGTCAGATTGCACAGACTCCTCAAAGGTGAGACATAACACCAGACTGATAGGTGCTACATCAACCATCAACAAAGCAAGGTAAGCGACTTAGACTTGACCGAGGACACTCAGGTCGCCTTGATGGCAAAATGTGGTTTTTACACATCAAGCCTAGCGATAATATCAATATTTCTTCATATACGTTTCAACGACGCTGACTTATGATAGTGCGCTAGAGACTCCAATTGAGTCCATCCTCAGCTCATCGATTCGCACAGTCTGAGTAATAACAACTGTCATGCATATCTGATTAGCGTTGGGCAGAAATAAGTCCTGTACATCAGATCCTATTGCGGCAGTGTTTGGCACTTTTCGATGAGGCTCTCCACGCGGTGTTGCATTGGCATAAAATCACGAATATCGTAGCTTGTTGGCACGCGTTGGTGATGTCCACATCCAATGACGCGAACAGATCTCGTATCATACAGACGCGTCTAATCTTCGCAGGACATGTCAGCGTATCAAAAATCACCCAACCGCGCAAGGATCCGGATTGTTGACCGTACATATCGAAGCATCGAAGGTCCACTCAACATATCTAGGCTCGACCTAATAACCATGGAAAGATAACTAGAAACGACATTTCTAGTATCTAGATGAAATCAGTTCCACGCGGTTGGAAATAAGTAATCGTGATGACTTGAATACTGGGTGTTGTACGAGCGATTCGGCTGACCCCTATAGGGGTTCCTCGTGTGAATAGGCTGGCTGGCTGGCTGGCTTGTCCTGGTCCGGCCGGTCTGCCAAGTGCGTTTCTAAAAGTAGACTACTGCGGCAAATCGTCCGATGACTGCAACCATGATAGCACGGGCCACCTGTTTACACACAGCGAGGATATCGGAAATGATGAAAAGGAACAGGACAGAGATGATCTTGATAGCAGAGATCTAACTGAACATTGACTTTAAACAAGCCTGAGAGCCCCTTCTCTACATGGGATTGGTCTATAACAAGTTACTTGCAATCCAGTTTTTTTCTCTTAAGCAATATATAAACTTGTAGAGGGAAGATCAGGTAAAGCAGGTCACAGTTTAGCCAAACAATATATCCTCAAGACCGGATCGTTACCTAGCGTCTATTTCTTCTATTGATTTATTTTTAGGGTAGAGATAAGTAATTGAAAAGAGGCCGTTGTAATTAATATATCTAGAGAAATTAAACAGGTTTAAATGTAAGGCTGTGATTTGGCTCCAGTAGCTCACGATTAGTATCAGCTTCCGTTTTCCGTTTTTATAGGTAGAAGGACAGCTTGATAACTGGAAAATCGACTTAATAAGAGCTTTCAAGCCTATTCGCTAGTAATTTCACAAACGTCTATGCTAAAGAATAGTAAATACAGCTAGTTCATCCGTGATGCCTCAAGCCTTGCTCTGTAAGTGCTCCTGTCTCTAGCGCTTGACCCCTTTGCGGCGCCTTTCCTTCTTCCAGAGATTCCAAAGGAATTTAAGCAGAGATTGAAATGAGTCTCTAACAACATGGCACGGGGCTTCCGGTGGATTCAACTCTCTGTCCTGCTTCAGGTTTTCTTGCACTTGCTAGAGCATCTTTTCACGATTAGACATCTGTCCTAAAGCATCAGTTTGTTTTCTCAGTAACAGCAGGTATATGTACTATCGCAGTCTAAGTTTTAAGTAAGCTTTCATACAGTGCAAATGGGAATTATCAAAGGAGTAAGTTAATAAGGAAAGGTAGGTAACAATCTACATAAGGGCTTAGAAAGAATAAGTGCATTAGCAATTATAAAGAGATTAGGGATAACCTCGGTTTAAACTCAGCACGCAAGGTAACTATAACATAAGTTTGATAATGCATACTATCAGTACGCCTGGCTCCAAGTAAAACCCATGAGCGGCGCCCCTCCCCTATGGTACCGCGTGATATTTCGTTTTATAGTAATCTTTATTTCTCATCATATACTAAGCGGCATCAGCAAGAGGTTTGACCACAATACATACCAAGGTAGATACAGTCCTACCTAACTGAGATAGGACAACTTTTAGATAATAGTCCTAGGCCTCTTTAACTACTGATATATATTAGGTGGGTTTGTTCCGTTAAGGATCATCGCTAGTATTGCTTGCAACGCGTAAAGCAGATTGATATGTAGTGTTACATTTAACCGGTCCTAAAACCAACATAAGCCTACTCTTTTTCATTACTTAGCAGTTAACATTTACAAGCATCCCTGTATCTATAATAAACTAACCACAGGCTGCATCTATTGTTGCGACCATTAATCTGGGTATGCGTCCTGGCGGAGTTTTAAGTTGAGAAGGACTTTTAGTGAGAGAATGAGATAAAGAGGCAGACTATTTTTTGCTTTTTGTTTATAGTGGGTGACAGTAGATTCTAAGAGCGTGTTGCAATTGTGATTTAAGCTTTACAACTTGGGTCCCCTTAGGACGTTTGATTGGACCAAAATGCTTGGTTCTAGATGGGGCGGCCCGTGGTGTGCTGATAACGTGCTGGAGGAAAGACTTGCCGACCCGCATGAGGAACCGAGCACTCCTCGCCAATCAGCCCGCAGTCTCTCTCCACTGCACCTTTTTAACCGTTTCCTGCAGCGCTAACTCAGACATCAATAACCAGCACAACGCGACAACCTTCGCAGCGGCCTACATATCCGCCTAACTCCCCCTCTTTTAACACAACTTCAGACAATGGGTTACCCATGGCAAGACAGCAAAACCCAAAGCGGCAGCGTGATGACAAGCCTTTGCAAGCAGATATCAAGCCTGCACTAAAGAGGGCCAAGATAAGAAGTAAAATTAAATATAAAGCCTAAAAGTCTTAGAAATATCCCCCTAAGTTCTATAATAGACTGTCTAAAATTAGCCTTAATTGTTAAGCTTTAAAGGAACTTAATAGATGTACCTGTGCTTAGCGCTCTTATCCTTCTTCTTAAGTCAGTCTTAGCGCTGGCATTCTCTCTTACACTATATGCCCTTAAGACCTAGCTTAATTTGCAAGATATAGCAGTCTAGACTTGTATAATCTTTATAGAGTAAGTTAATGTAAGTGTAGCCTATAGAATATCTTTCTAATAAGTACCTTTAGTATCCCTACCTACTAACTAATTATCTATATCCTATTACTATAAATGCAAGCTAATCTTCATAAAGCCAGAGAACTAAGTCTATAAACCCAACCTTAACCCTCCTAATCACAGCAATAGCAAAGACTAAGAAGTTAGCACCTTACAATCGCGATTTTGACTTGCATTTAACTAAATATGGCATCTATCTAATCTACTCCTCCTAAAAACCGGATTTAGAAGAGATTAAGGCGAGATCAGCTGTACCAAGGCTATCTCTCTCGCCTTCAAGATTTTCTAAAGGCGCATTTAAGGCATTTCAGAAGAATAATATCTAAGCAAGAGATAAGAGCGATGTGATGGCTAATGTTATCCCAATGATTCTTGGTCTAAGCTAAGCTAGTTACAATTGCGCTAGAAACACAGTATTCAGTGCTCTAGAGCCACTTACAGATAGTACGATTACAACCGCCTAACTAGATATGTACTGGGGTGCATATCCTAAACAGTTAACTCTATTAGCCTGCAATAAGCTTACTAGCTATATTATCCTATTAATAATGCTTAATAAACTAATAGCTCCTAATATCTTTCTTAAGGTAAAAGGGCCTTATAGTAATGCAGCTATAGTAATATAATAAGCTTATTATAATAGAGCAGTTAGGGCTTATAGTATATACAGTCTATAAAATTATTATGCAGATAAACTATAGTATAATAGCAAGCTGCATACATTTAGCTTTATATATTATGCTAGTACTAGTATGCTTTAAAAATATAGCTATTATATAATAGCGCTAATAACTAAGGGAAAGCAGCCTAAATATTATATAAGTTAGATAGATATATAGGGTATAACTGGTAAGTGTAGCATATTTATTAAGGGAGCTATAGACTTTAGGAATACTTTAGACTTAGCTAAAATATACTAAGGGAACTTTATATAAGATGTAAATGCTAGAGCATTTTAAATATAAATAGTTACTAGTTAATATCGCTTTATAACTAGGGTATAACCTATAAAAGACTTAGCTAATAAATTAGCACTTACTCCTTATTACTTTATAATTTAAGTATAGTATAAGAAGGAATCCTCTAATAAGTTAATACCTTCTTCTCTAGGTTATCTCTATAAAGATAATAATTTATAAGATCTATCTAGTATTAATCTATTAATAAGCATTATAATAAGCTTTATATTAAGCTTTAGCCTTTATTAGAGCTAGTTTAAATAATAATATTGTCCCTGCTCTTAAGTTATAGAAGGTTATGCATTAAAGACTTAGTTATATAGCATAAGGGCGGCTGAGCCATCTGGCTCTATATAAGGATTAGTATTAGTAAGTATAGCTAAGTCCTTTTAGGTAAATACATACTAAAGGAAAGAGAAGCTCTATTTCTTAAATAAGTAAAAGAAAGAAATAAAGATAGCACTTAAAGATTAAATAGAGTAAGTATTAGATAATAGAAGTAAGTACTTCTACTAGTAAAGTCCTAAATCTAGATAGGTGTTTTAGGTAACTACACTGGCTAAAGGGTCAAGGAAAAAACAGGGAAATAAGTAGAAGGCACCATCCTGCGTACGCCTGGATTAACTATATAAGTGTACTGCTTATGTATTAATCTAGCTGCCCCTTCTACAGAAAGTAGTCAAGGTGTCGCGCAGAGATTTTGTAGCGAGTTAACCTGTTTATATAACTGAGGACTGGTAACATTCGCTTGATAATGAACTTTTTTTCCACGAACAAAGAAGAATCACTATAATATGGTAATGCACATATGCAAGCGCTAATTGAATGCTTTAAGTTTTAAGAAGAAAGTTTTTTGCTTCTGCTATAATGCTTTGCAGTATTATGTAGCTCTGCTAGTTTCCAATGCATTTAGCCATATTATTCAGGCTTTCATTCTCCTAGATTCCTTACTCTTTCAGTTCCAACTATCCGCCTTCAATCTGCTATAAACCTTTATGAAAAGCAATAACAGCTAGTTATAGCCTATCAATAACATATTTAACTTCATAGCAAAGATACTTACTAAGTTATTAGATATCTTGTAAGTATGCGACTTCAGCGTAAAGACATCTGATTTTACGTGTTCTTTCTATGATAACTTCCTTTAGGGAGTGTTTAGTGGGTACTTTAGTAGCTTTAAGCTTATTGCGAGTAGCATCTAGTGAGATAGACTCGCTATGTGCGTTTGCTATCTCTCTGTTGATGGGGCGTGGACTGGCAGGTCGATCCATGTTATGACAAGTATTTGACGGCTAAATAGGAGCCAAGATTGATGCCATGTACGAGCGCCCTGTAGTATTTGCGGCGGCGCGAGCCCTACTTGAGACATCTCAATATTGAAGAAGTCGACATGTACGTGGGTGTCGAAACCGGGAACCTACGTCATCGGGGAGGTCTTAGTTCTGAGGGTGGAAAAAATGAACCAGTGGGTCGCTTTTCGTCCCACTACTAGGGTACATGTTTCGGCTCTGCTAGGGTGTCTGTTTCCGATTTCTGCGAAAGTCAATGTTCAGCCCCAAGATGGAGTTCAGACATCAGCTCATTCCCACTTTACTGATCGTGAAGTCACGGTTTACATTCAGCACTGTAGCTTGCCGACATTCCTGCTCTCCTTTCACACTTACCGGAGAAGCTGTCCTTATAGCCATCAAGCTCAACCCTCTAACGTAAGTGACCCACCTACCACGCGGACCCGGTCTCCACACACCTAGCTTACAACATTGTAATAACTTCAATTAATGATATCTTTATCAATTTATATGTAAATTAAATAGCATAAAATAAATTCATAATCTATTATTATTAGGGATTATAATAGTCTTATTCTTTTTCCTAGATTCTTTCTTTTTAGTATCCTTTTTGCGTTTCTTCCTCTGCCTCTTAAGCCTATGCTCCTTTAACTTGTAAATCTCTTTAAGACCTAGATAATAGGCCTGCAGTAACTAAACTATAGTATGTTGCTTCTGTAGCTTGTATAACTCTATCTTAAGCTGCAATTATAATATCTTTTGCTTTTCTATAGTATTTTTAGCATGCAATTAGTCTAGCTTATTAGCTGTCTTTATGTTAAGGTAATAGAGATCTCTCTTATACCCTTCTTGCCTGAGTTTTATGGTATTAAGCTGCACTAAAAGCTTAATCTTGTTTTTTAGCATATATAGGATAGCCTAAGAGGCTACCCTTTGGTGTTAAGGGGTTACTAGAGGGGCATTTTAGATAATTAGATCTAAGGTTATTACTAACTTTGCTAAAGGCTTTTTTATATTAATAGGCTATATTCCTAAACTGTAAAAACTGCTAATAATGTTCTCTAGAGTTATAGCTTTATTACTAGCCTATTTATAAAGTTTTATAAAGTGTTGCTTATTTAGGGCAGAGCTGGCTTAAAGTCCCCTAAACTGTTAAGCTAGTTGCTAAAAAGCCGCCTTTAATAGCATAAAAACACTAATATTAAGAGGTTATATAATATATAAAGAATACAGCAGTAAATATATAACTTATATTCTATTAATTAAAGCTATAAATTAGAATTAAATAGAGATATAACTGGTAAAGCTATTAATAACAAGAATGCGCCAATCTGTAAGTTTTTTAGGCTTTATTTAGGGCAGGAAGGTCTCCTGCAGCCACTTGAGATAGATGTTGCGAGAGGCCTAGCCTTTCTAAGATACATTATAGCCCTAGGAGGGAAAAGCCTCTAGAAACCACTATTCTTAGAGGTTTATTCCAGTAAAAACTATAGTTAGTTGTAGTCTCTTTCCTTGCGCGTTTCCTGACTTTAAGATTATTACCTAGGTATAATTATTACTCTTAGAAATGAGTGCTTTATTTATTAGGGCATCTCTAAGCACCTTACCTAGCCTTAAATCCCCTTCCTGAAGTCTATGCTTATCTATATTATGCATTTAATCTAAATTAACTAATAAGTCTAATGTAACTTAAGCTAGAGAGTTATAGAAATGTTAAATTAGAATAGGAGTTACTTCTTTATAATAAGAAATATCTAGAGATATTATTCTCTTAATTTTAACTTCTAGATAGCATTTAAGAAATCTTTATAGCTAGTTATAACTAATAGTATTAATTATTAAACTAGGATTTATAATTTTATTTATAATATTATATACTTCTTGCTTTAAAAGGCTATAGCTATAGGCTTCTTTATACTATATAAAATTAATAATTTATTCTTCCTATTTAGGTAATATTAACTGTTATTTTTTATAACTCTTAGAGTAAGATTTTGCGCCTTTAAGCTGCCTATAGAGTGTAGCCTTGTATTTTCTGTAGTCTCTTATGTACTAGTAAATTAAAATGCCTTAAGCAATTTTTTCTTAGATGTTAAGTAGCTTATACTTTTGTTTACTATTAGGAGAATTTATATTAAAAATTTAGTTTTTTTCTAATATTATTTAATAGTGTTATTATAATAAAAAGGAAATAGGGGTCAGGAAATTACAGTCGCGTTTCGTGCGTGGAGACTGGGGCCGCGTGGTAGGTGGGTCACTTACGTTAGATCGCAGAACTCTTGCTCACCTAGTCAATCAACTTCAGTATAACGCTATCTGTTAATCTGAATAACTCTTCAAGCTGACCCACCCTGTCTAGGAATAATAGATAAACATGTAGTCATAGACCTAATCCTTTAATTCTATAAGAATTTTAATATTCTGGTGGCATTGCTTGCAGTTATTGCGGTAATAATAATAGCATCTAATAAGATACTAGACTGGCAGAAAATAATCTTTAGCGATTTAGAAATAGGATTGTTCTGCAGTACTACTATCTTAAGCGTTATTACATTAACTCTTAATAGAATAGTGCTCTTTAAGTTTTAGGGTTATAGATATCTTACTAATGTTAAGCTGTGGATTCTAATAGGGTTTATTGATTTTTGTATTGTTTAAGTACTCAGTGGACTGGTAGCCTGGCCTGTAGATAGATACCTAGAATGGGTTACTGTGTTGCTTGGGAGTGAAGCTATTATACTCCTGTTAGGCGCGATAGCCTTATCGTTAAAGATCTGGGCAGATATGCCTGGAGTGCACGATAGGGCTGCTATAGAGAAATAAGGGCTTTATTGTTGTAAGGAATTTTGTAGGACTTGAGACTGAGAATTGAACTTGAACTTAAGAGAACAGTGCTGAAACTATCAAGAAGAGACCCGTTATCTCTTTATTTCACTATATCGAGAAGAACCGTCTAGGGTAGGGTATAGCTGTGGTTAGATACTGGCTCCGCCTCGGCCAGTTTCCAAGCTAATGTTTATCAATGCTGCTTCTAATACACAATATCAGCTTTCTTAAGAGTTAATCATTATCATAAAGCGTATTAGCTTTCTTATAATATAGCTACTACTTGTTATTATTGAAAAAGCCGACCAGCTCATCTCATTTATAACGCCAAGTGTATTTCATAGCCCATCAGACAATTAAAGTTTACATTTTAAACTAAAACTCTAAACATTATAGGACCAGCCCTACTGAACAGTTTACTGAGTCACAGTAAGGCCTCATCTCACGACCCAATCTGGTGTCTGTGTCACTGCGTTCGAACAATCCCACTTCATAATGGGAAGGCATTGCTCTAAGTCTGCGCCTATTGTGATTTTCTAAAGTTCTACATCTAGGAGCTGGATATTCAAGGGCTATATAATGCATAGCATTTTAAGGGTTAGGGTAGGGCATAGTAGCCTAGGGTAATTAGATACTAATTTGCATATAGAATGAATCTATCTTTTTATTAGTATAATCTACTAACTAGTAAAATGCTATTATATAAATAATTTTAGCCTCTAGAGGGTTATTATCTCCTTTTACTGCAATTTATACCTATATTTTAAGAAGATAATTTAATATCTTATATATTAACTCTTTAGCATATATACTAAGTATTCTATTATATATACTAGAATTAAGTATATAATTTATAATGCTTATTAGGTATAATTTAACTTTATTTTTCTTAGTATCTGGCAGATAGTTATATGCTAGTGCAGCCTAATAACTAATTTCTGCCCCTAAAAATATTTTAAATACAGCAGACCTAGAAGTCTTAATAAAGAATTTAACACTGTGAGTGAAGTACCAGTCTTCATAGCGGTTGTATCGCTTTATTGGTCAGTAGCCTATGATTTTGTCTCCGAGGAAGGTGTAACCGGGGCGAAGACTCCCAATGGGCCGGACGACTGATGAAGTGGTATTACCATTGACCTCCGAACCCGCAGTGGTCAAGGTGGTTTATTGTTGATGACGTCATCCATATCTACATCAAATTGTCTCCCTGTTGCTTGGACTCTGGATCGTCTTTGTTGACTTCATTGAGTTTGTCGCGGACGGCTTTCTCCATGAAATTACCAAAGAACTTTTCAAAGCTGGCCTGATAATTGCTTCACACCTTGTTATGAAGTTGAGATAAATGGCAATTCTGAACCCCATTATGTTTTTCAGACACGGTCACATCTGATGCGGCCTTAGAATTTCTTCCCAACGCGCTCTGCCATGTCTACTAACCTAGCCGTAATCTCGTTAGCGAAATCTTGAAGAATTACCTGTCGAATCTCCTCTGAAAACAGCGTGTCTTGACGAGACAGAACTCCTTCAATGAACGCCACGTTCTGGCGTGAACAGGCGTCATGGGGGGATGAAACAGTGTTGGGTGCATTCATCAATGAGGATTTCAGCAGAGTGACTAACACAAAGGCGACGTGCATAGTTAGCAAAAAAACAAAGCATAAAAACTGAAACTAGAACATAAGGCAGGGTACCATCAATGGATGATCGAGTTGAGTTGCTGTGTCCTCGGTATAGTAAAGTTTGCACGTATACTTATGCAAGCTCGGAATCGAAATACAACTGTTGGAGACTCATAGCTAAAGCCCGTTAACGACCGTCGGTTTCCAAGGACTATGATTTCACGTTGTAGCTCGAATGGCCTAAAACATAACCCCCCACCTGCGACTGTAACGCGAAGAATTCGTAACCTTTTCAGCTTGATGTGTCTGCTGTGCGCTGGCAAGCTTGCAGGGCAGCGAGCATCTAGTGGGGAGGACAAGTGTCAGTCTGTGATAAATGTGGCAGGCTTTCCAGCGATTCTGTCGATGAAGACCCGCATTGCTTTGAGTATACACAGGGAAGGGGACCTTTGGATATGCTCTCAATATTATGGAAAGCAGAAGTTCTGCATTCATCCTAGACAGGACTTCAAGCTCAGTTTATGATCAGAAGACATCATCGGAGAGACAAAAGGTGCAATGGCCCGCTGCAGCCGATTATAGAACAACAAACGAATCGCATTTTAGTACATAAGTTTATCAGACTACGTGCTTCAGCACGCAACGTGGCGAATCATTATACCAGTGGCCATTCTAGTGACCTCCTGCCCTCTGTTCTACTAAGTACAATTTCATTTAGCCGCTGAATGATTTCGTGTTCAAAAAGCTTTGGTCTATCATCTGCCGCCATATTTCCAAAATGTTTATTAAAATGGTTGAAAGTCTGAATGGCTGCCAAGGTAAGAGCAGCTTTGCGACTATTTTCATACGGCGACTTTCCAGCGAGGACATCCAAAATCTCTGAATTTCGTTGGCGTGTTGTATGCTTGCTGCGTTTAGGCCTTTGAGACTTATCGTGGGATGTTTGGTCAGGTAGCTGGAGCTAGGCTGGCATGATCGCTTGTGGCGCTGGGAAAGGTTCGAATTTGGGACACGATGTGTTCTGGCTTTGCTCGGATCAACAGCATAGTTTGTCGGTACGGCCGGTAGCTTCCTAGACGATCGAGTAGGTCTGGCTCTTGCGGATGTGAGGACCATTATTCGTTCAGGTCTTCGGGGTCCTTTCGAATGACAAAAACGAGAACATTGTTGCTGTTGTCTCCGCTCGGTCGAGATGGAGCTGACCGAATCGGCGGATGAACCATTATGAATATGGTAAAGCTCGATCTTCGTCGAGGCCGATTTAGATAAGAGTTTCCCAGAGCTTCTGGTAATTGCCATCGTGGTTGAGAGACTTGGCTTAGTTGGAGTGTCCAGCTGGCCTGAATTATTTGTTGAGCCTGTTTCGTGACGTACTATGCTACAGTTCAGGATTTGTTGTTTGGCGAGCTTCGCGTCACACCCGGTCGCGTCGTGGCGAAAGGGTCATACGCCGTGACAAGGTGCGAGTGTTTCAGGTGGGCAGTGGTGAATCGAAGCATGAGAAGCTATGAGAATTTATAGATTGCTGCAAACTATCCCGACGCTTGTTCCAGGGGGGGGGGTTAGTGGCCATTTCAAAATCCGGCAGGCGTTGTGCGCCTCGAAATTGAGTCCTGAGGAGGTTGCCGATGGCGCGATAAAATCATGCCAGGTTAAAATACTGATCTGCCGTCCCAGGTTACCGTGAGACAGGCGCACAGCCCTGGTATGGTTGACCCCTGTAACAATGTTTTCATGCTTATAACGGAATCGCAAAAGCAAGGATCTTGGGTTCATATATGTGTCTGTAATTTGATCGGTTTTAAAGGAGGTTACCTTTTCAATTGAATAATGTCTACTACGTGCCATGATGGCCGGCTAAACCGTAAGCAGACTCCGACATCTGTCAATACTGTTTCAAGTACTGATGGAACATTTCTAGACATCTTAGCTAGTCAACTACTTCTAATGCCTCCCATTCTGCCTCAAGTCTGGAAGCATTTCGGACGCAGAATTGGGGAAAACTCATTCGTCTTTGGCCTGTCGCTATCGACAACTCTGTGGAATCACCAGGAGAGTCTATTCCCGTTCTGCGAAACCCCACCCAAGAAGACCCAAACGCACCCGCGAGCAGGTAAACTTTACAAAAAACAAGTGTACCTGTTCTGCATCGTCTCCTCTATCAGTAACCTCCCCATCCAAAAAATGAGTGTTTTACCCGACACTTTTACACATGTGAAGGCTGTAAGTACCCCTAAATGGAAGGTATCGAAGATTTCATTTACACAATGTGAAAGCAGAAGCGCCCTCTGCCGTCCCAAGAGAGCTTTCCTTTTAAGCGGAGTTGTCGCTCCAACCTGGGCTCGCCTGGGTTAATTCCAACTTTGGAGCAGCGGTACGCGTATACTCAAGCGTACATTGATCAAATGGAAACTGGACTTCACAAAGCGCTTGATAACTCAATCCCCAAACACGACAGGGAGCAGGAGGACATTTCAATCAAAGCTGGAGAGTTGTACTGTACCTATCACAGGCAGTCTAAGCCCTGGCTTACGGCGCTCCTTCTTCCCCTTACAGACATGGGCAGCATTGGTATCGCCGACACTCTTGAGAGTTTGGGTCTCTTAAATGACGTTCCGAGCTGTGTTGTTCATGATCTGGAATCTGGTGAGTTCCGGTGGCGAGACGGATACGAGGACGGTGAGCCATGTTCCAATGAACGAAAGTTCCCTGTGGTGTATATCCAGGGTCTCGATTCTTCAAAAATCATGGTGCCAGAGTGGTTTGCAACAGAGGAGTTTCATGTATCTGAAAAGACCAATCTCGACGCATTCCCTTCTACGCATATCGGTGTTGTAGAAACTTTTCGACAGATGGGTACATCATGCTATGCTTCAGAGACCCGAGGGGCGAGTTACGGTATGTTCTCTATGGGGTTACTCTGCTTTATCGGTGCGATTACTGATCCTGACTATGTAGATAATCAGGGCCAATATGACGATATGAACAACATTTACAGCACCAGGATCCTAGAGAGGCCGATGGCGTTAAGATCGTCTGTAAGCAACGCTGATAATTGTCAAACATTACGTGTATTCGGTTCATTGATGTAAAAATTGGCATATTCATGTTATGTTCTGTCAAGAATCTGTTCCCTGAGCGCGTCGCCATTTTGGCGCGTAATCTGAAGCATCCCTGCGTGCACGTGATACCCTAGCACCTATTCAACAATAATATGGTAACAGCAGGTTCGATGCCGTTCAGCACAGCCCAGACCATTCAGACCACTCTGGAGTCCAAGACACCTGGCTGTAGTACCTGCAATGTGTACGGGTTTCCAAACGGAGCATTGGAGATTCCATTGCATTTGAAACTTCCAGCACCACGTCGGCCTATAGCTTTGAATACGCGCACGAATCCACCCAGACCAGTTAGAATACCACACAACTCAGACGTACTGCAAGAAGTATTACCGGAAATCAATGACACAATGATGGAAAACCGACATATGATGCTGCCATCATTCATCAGAAATTTCTCTGACTGGCCTAGCGAGCTTCCACGGCGAGTTATACGTCAGCTTCCGATGAAACCTACAGCCAATGGGGTGGTGCCACTTCCTGAAGACTTCAAGATCTCTGGAGGGTTGTATCGTTGTCCATTGTGCTATGGAGTCAAAAACTTTGTAAGGCTTAGCAATTTTACGAGGCATTTAATGAGCCATTCAATATCGTCAATACACAGCGCTTCTGCTGCTGGCAATTTGTTGGTTAAATTATAGAATATGTCTCGATGATGGTTCGATAGCACGGAACTTTGAAAATTTCTTGTCCACTTCTAAGATATATGTTCTCCATCACCCGCAACCTGTGAAATGCCGGAATACGAATTCCTGGAGCGGTATAAAAACCCTCGATTTCTGACTTTTCATCCCAGGAACTAAAACAGCTTAGGTTTGCAATAAAAATACCTCGTGACCCTGGTCAGGGAATGAGTTTGAGATAAGCAATTATGCGAGTATTTCGCTTTTGCTCGCACTTTTAACACTCTGATGACCCCCTTATCTACCGAACCTATCAAAAGCTTCTATCATGACAGGTTGTTGAACAAAAAATATGATTAGTCGGTCTGAATTAGTGCGCCCGCCAATACCTCAGCCCGTTTCCTATGGAGCGCATAAACTCTAGGGCCCTGATCTTCCAGGGACTGGACAGATACAGCTTATCATGCATCAACCTGAAAAATGCTGGTTTCCGTCCGGCTTGGGTCAATACAGACCGCAGGGATACGAAGCATGAAGTTTGGGTACTTCCGCTTATATATTCCGGCTGATAGGTGTCATTAAAACCTCTTTGAAGTATTGGAGTCAGTCGACAACATCCGGTCGTGATGAGAGACGGCAAGGGTCCTTAGTCAATAGTGTTTCTTATCTTAGTATAAGCAAGGATCCGAACATTCATTCGTTAACCAAACGGTGAAAGAACGATGCAACTGGCAGAACTCTAAACGGAGGTATATACCTTGGTATCTCGACTTCTTTACAATTCTGTGTTTGTGAGAGCTCAGTTCAGGTGCGTACAGTGCAAAGAGATATTTTGGCCGAGAGTTTATCCTTTGCTCGTAGTGGTCAGATCTACCTGTGCCCTATAACTTCATACTACGATATGTCTGTATCGGTCAGACTATCACGCCATGCTTCCATGGCATCGTTCAATCCAGTCGCAAGCCAAGGGCGAAAGGTGTTGAGTAAGGGAGAATTATCCATGCACGAGTCTCACGGTGTCTGTCGGCACCTGCCAAGTTTGGCATTTGCACTCCTGTTTCCGCCGCAGCGATGCTGGATCAATACGTGTCATTTGTTAAATAGCGTGTAGGAAACTCTACGTCGGGATCCACCAAGTTTTCCGGAAGAGGACTACTTCGAAGTCTAAAAAAGAGGACTTCGTGAATGTTCTGGTCTCCACTGGCTAAGTTTGCGTCAATCACCCCACCCTCTGCATACAGCTCCACCTCTACGCTTGGAGGCATGTGCGGGTTTGATGATACGGCCGTCAGCTCAAGCCCTATCAGTGGATCACGCAGGGAGCTAGGACAGCGAAAGTTTAGCCGCTTCCTGTGTGATGTAGCAAAAGTATAAAAGTTTACTGCTTGAGGCTTTTAAGGGATCGTAAGATGACTTCTTTCTCTGCTCTGGTAGGGCAAGATAACGTAAAGTCTGATAGCCACTAAAAAAGGTCGTCTTTGACTGCAGCCTGACTGCGGACTAGAGCTTTAGGTCGCAGGGAAGGGCGCTGCTACTGAAACAGAGGTCCGAGTTGGTGTTGTTGGCGGCTGATAGACGGACGAGTACCCATCCCGTCCCAGTTGCCGTATCTAGCAAGATTTTCCCCAGTGTCGGACTGCCACATGGTTTCCGTTCCTACGTTTTAGGCTTCGTTGGATGATGCATCTTGCCTGTCAGTACACGCAATCTGCATTACGCGGGGCGCCAAGTGCGAGCGACGTCTCTGCCTCAACTTGACAACACGTCTATCAGTAAAACGACATCTCATTTTGCATTTATATCTCTACATGGTTTGACCGAGGACTCTAGACTCAAATAAAAGGGCATTTGATGGATCGCCTGAAACCTGAAACGAAGGAGGATCACAGAATCTTCTAGCACAAGCTAGATCTCATACTGGTCGCAGTTTGAAGTAAGGATCTTTTCGAAGATCATTGATGTGTCGTTGTAACTTACGAACAACGTCACACTTTGCTTTTCCGGTCTGCGTTTTTATGTGAATGAAGACGTCCGGTGTGCTGCAGTTCTTTTTGTTCAACAATTTCCAAGTATAGCATAATAATATGGCCCGCGCTCGGGAAATTTATACCTACTAATAACGAATATCTTGCCTTTTCTATAAGAGTCAGCCTGAAAATTACGACAGCCTAGTCCCTGAAGTTCTAGCCGCAGCAAAGTTAAATAGTTTTAGTCCAAGAAGGGGGTGCTGACCCTTGGGTAGTCGACGTACGCTAAGTTGGAATACCATTTCGCCGAGATTGCTGAGCACGACACAAACACAGCCACATTCTGCTAGACGGCGTCTCTTTGAGCGTCTTTCCTAAGTGCACTTTCCAATCTCAAAGACTATATAAACTGTTTCTAATGACCCGTAGTTAGGACTCATGACCTTTCATTCTTTCCAAGCATCTTATAACCACATTCAACCCCTCACGCAATTTTTGATCTCGTTAGATAACCACCATAATGAAGTTTTATCTCCTCACTTTCGCCCTCTTTGCCTCACAGGCATTAGCTGGCTGCGCCAACGGCCAACGACGAGACGGAACTCTGGGATCTGCAGGTCACTCACGGCACCAGCCAGCGCAGTGAATACGGCTGCTACAAGGCGTGCACATTCCCCGACGGCAGTGGCTCGTGTAACGGCTGCAGTTCGAGGGTTTTCAACAGGCAGTGTTCGCCCTCTTGGCGATAGCTACTGCTGTAAAGGACCTCTCACCGGCTTGGTTAACACTTGTGTCACTAGCTGCCCCGTGGGTATGTGCTTCTTTCCCGATTAAAAATTGGAGTAACTCTAATTAGTACTAACTTGCTACTCTCAGGATCCCGATTCATTCAACAAGCACTCCTGTGTAGGAGAAGACCCCGGGACTATCAATATCTAGGGCCCATTGAACGATAAAGAATGGGACACTTGGTTCTAGGTCAACAATAGTACATTTATTCTGATTCATCTTCCCACCGCTTACTTTGAATTTACTCATACACCCGGGAGCCAGTTTGGGAAAATGTGTTAGCGCACACCCAGGACACTCGTCATTCTGTCATCACCACCCTGAAAGGGGTCAATGATCTTAGCGTAAGAAAGCTAAAGCGAGCGTTCGCACGCGTGGGTAATGCGCGCGCAAACCGTTGATTGGAATAGGAAAGATAAGCTGCCATAATATATATATATATATATATATATATATCTTGCCGCACTTGCCCAGTTTTAGGCGAGTGTACTTTCAACCCAGCCACTGAATAGCTTCGCAAATTATAGATATACCAAGGGTAACATGTGCTAACGGCTGTTAGAGTCTGTGTCATGACCCTATATGGCAATCGAGTTCATTACCCTTGATAACGGCCTCTAAGATCTGTCAGCAAACTGAATATTGCCAAACTCTCTAAGCACTCAACAGTCGACAACGGAAAATATCAACAGGGTTCATAAGATCTATATAAAGTCTAGCAAGACTCTCACTTTGCAGCTCGATTTTATCCATCACTACACACCTGTCTTTGCATCATAAGCCATCAAGTCATTCCTTTCGCTTACTTCCTTTACACGTTTTACCATTAAATATGAAAGTCGCTACTCTTACTCTGCTCTTTGGAGCCTGCGCCTTGGGCGTCGAAGGTGCCTGGGATTTATACGACAATGTAGTTTGTAACTACAAAAAGTCCGACGTCGCTATTTGGAATAATTGCAAAGTGGATGGCAAGGACCCCTATACAGATAGGGAGAGAGAGATTGTGGCTTTGCCTGCGCCCGCACTGGTCTGCATGAAGGGGATAAATTCATTCATGGCAGCGATTGGAATGGCGGTCAGAGTTGTCGGCTCGTATGCTATTTCCGTTAGTTGGTATGTACAGAAACCGGGCATACATAACCTCTGCTAATAGCAACAGTGTTACGACCTAAGCGTGAGCCGTCACGTAGCTAACCGCGCATCTCACGTTCAACCAAAACCAAGCGTACGATGCGAGCCGAACCGGCTCTGTTCTCCTCACATTCGGCTTCAGTACGCGATTTCTTCCACCGCAAATTTATCAGATCCTACAGTTCAATCTCATACCGTTCTTTCCATAGATCCTGACATATCGAGTGCATAGTTTCGTTTAATTGCTAGCATACGGGCAAGATATAGCATACAAAACAACGAGTTCTACAACTTTGACGAGATAGGCTTCATGATAGGTATGATAGGCGCTAGGATAGTTGTCACTCGTTTGGATCAAGTTGATTCAAATCAATAGATCAAAAGCTATGCAACCTGATGATAGAGTGGGCTACAGCGATTTACGCTGTCGCGGCAGATAGATATACACTGCCGCCTTTCCCCTGAATTGCAGGCATATTCTACCGGTTCATAAGTTTCAAAAGGGGGAGGGTGACGTGTCCGGAGCGCGGTGCCACAGAAGACGCCGATTTTATGACGCTCGAGACCCCTGAATGCACCAAAATGATCGTCTCACGGTCCTAAGCTTAGCAGACTATTGGCATGATTCATGCTAGAGCGTCGTAATAATATAAGTCGCCAGGATTCACAGCCCGGATAATACAGGCTGTATTATAAGGGCGACGCGCACTCTTCCAACACAATCACCCCTATCCCCGCAGAAAAGATAAATTTCGGATCTTCGATCTCCTGGCAGCCAACGCCCGTTTTTACGGAAAGCTTTTGAGCCTGTCATCGTCAGCAAGTATTCTATTGCTTACACGGAAGAAATACCAGTCCGAAAATGCAACGACTTTGATGTTAGCAATAGGTACGACGTAGGTAAGACGCTGGGCAGAGGCGCATATAGGATTACTCGGCATGTTGTACATTTCCCTGTTTTGTTGCGACCATACTCAAGTATTCCTTCATAAGATCTGTAGTTCACAAACCCCCGGGCCAAATGCTTGCCACTGAGAGAATCGAACTGCCAAGTATGACTCTCGGTCAAAAGTGGGGGCATGAGGTGTTCTCTTTGGTCACGTCATAGCACCCCCACGTTGTGTAAAGGCCAGCCTCTTATGGCGCTGGCAGTGTTAGAATCCAAGTTGTGTTATGCGAGTCATACTTTGAGTATCCAGTAAGGGTGACTTGAGAGCAAAAAGCTTGAATCCAAAGCTTGAACGCAAACGCGGATTGCATCAGGAGAAAAGCGAGCCCCTTGTTGAACAATACCACGTACAAATTGCGACATTTCTGCCAAAGACTGCGCAGTGAGGTATTTGGTGGATTTACAAGCCGACTATCTCATGCATCATCAAGGGAGGGGAAGTCTATAGATGCAAATATGACGCAGATACAATTCAGAGCTTTAAATTTCCTTAGGCGAACATTGTCTTTTGATCACCCCTTGAGGCACCTGATCACATACTTTGCTAATATTTAAAGCGAACATAACTAAGTTCCAGGAAGTCAATCGTCATTAAAAACGGTATTCTTAGTTAAACTGCTTGTGGAACGAAGATCTAAATATTCGTCTTTCTATGATCAGGGTAGTATAGCACTCATCAAACCATGGGATCAGTAACAACCTGTCCTATTATCATCTGTTGAAATGGACTGCATTGAGCTGCTAAGATGTTTCCTCACTGCACCTGCGTCGGTCAACTCTTTTGTAGTACATACAGCTGTGGTGGGTCAAATACGAGTTCAGAAAAAGAAACCTGGTGCTCAACGTGCAACTTTCTCAACTATTGATTGGCGTCATTCGAAATACATACTAACTCTATTATTTCAGGTTTATGCGGTTCTAACGGCCGTGTCTGCATTTCTTAATATAGATTTTCTGTTTGGACTTGAAGTATAAAGTAGTGGTATAGGATGATATTCGGGATATAAAATGGATTCAAGGCTCACATTTCGTTTTCCTCAACCAGCAACAACAAACAAGCCTAGTAGCTACTGCAACAATTTACTATTACGTCTGTACCTTCCCAACAAAGCTCCATTAATAAGCAATACGCAATCAGGCTTCGTGGTGTGCTCTTGTGTCGCTGCTCATGGTCTTGGCAGTGATAGCTCGCTCTCTACCAAAAGACTCTCTCGAACCGGTCCTCCGAGAGGTCTCAATTAAGGATATGGTTGGACCTCACCCGTCGACTCTCAGTCCTACGACTGCATACAACAGCGAGTACTCCGTTCCTCGCAATCTTACCGATTCAGCCGAGACTGAGTCTGGTGATGTCGAAGCTCGCGGTTTTGCGAGTCCACCCTTCGGATGTTCTTTCGGCGACATGTGCAAATGTCAGCCCAAGAGGTTCAAAGCCGTCCGTTGGGTCGCACGAAGAACTTCTAAAGTTAGCGGTGCAGTGCATCGCATTTCTCAGCCACTTTGCCCTCCAGGAACTATCGGTAAGAGCTACACATACTCCTACTCGTACCAGATCAGCGTGCAAGCTGGCCCGGATATCGTAAGTTTAGCATCATCCACGTGAACTGGTCCATGCTAAGACAATGTAGAAAGGAGCCGTGATACCTTACCTTGATAAATTTGGCATCAGAACTGGATTCTCTTACACCTTGGGACGAGCTCAGACAAGCACATACTAGGGTTTAAAATACCCAGCCCATAGGTATCTATAGGTACCTATTTAATAGGGGTATATACCTAAAGATACCTATTTTAAATGCCTACCTATAGGCAGGTACTTAGATAAGATAATTATATAGATATAAGTACTTATAGATAAAGATTAATTATAAATTAATACTTAGATAAAAATTTAAATTACTTATAATATATATTTTTAATTTATAATAATTAAATATAATAATTACTTTAAATTAATAGTAAATTAGTATCTTATAAGCCTTTACTTCTAATACTTTAATAAATCTCTTAATAAAAAATATAAAACTATAATAGCTTAGTTATTACTCTAGATCTAGTCCTTTAGTATACTCTTATATATATCTTTATTACTATTTTATAGCTTTTAATTAAGCTTATTCTTACTTCTATCTTATATCTCTTAATTAATCTTATCTTTATTTAGCTTATTAAAAGCCTTTTTAAATCTAGCTACTAGATCTTCTAAGTTAATTTATATTTTAGACTTTTTCTATCTATTTTATTACTATTTCTATATTTTAGTATCCTTAGTAGTATATATTTAAGCTTTAATATATTTATCTCTTTTATAAGCTTAAATTTCTTTTAATTCTACTTAATCTTATATATACTATACTATTTAATTTTCCTTAGTATTAAAAAATAGAAGTAACTTAATAGTATTTAAATTAATTATTTACTAGAGGTAATTATTTATAGGGTTTACTATAGTATACTAAATATAATAGTATATTTATATATCTTTCTTTTAAATAGTTTTATAACTAGTATAAGTAAATAGAAAATTAATACTTAAATTTAAAATTAATTAATATAACTAATTATTATATAAAATTACTATAAATAACTTACTTGATAGCCTCGTACAGGGCTGACAGCAACCAAAAAAAATAAATAAATAAATAAATAACTTACCTTTAAAGAGCTAGTATCCCCAGTTCAAACTACTGTTTCTTTACTGATTTCACTTTATCTGTTCTCAGATGGCAAGGTCAATTGGTCACGTGCCTCGGCACGTGCATTCAATTGATAGAGCTAATCATCATCAACTTCAGGTCAATTTGACTTTCGCCGACTAACTTACACAAAAGTCAACCCAATTCCTTCAAACCTTCAAACCCCGCTATTACCCCGCCTTCATCCCAGAACTCTATTCGCAGATACGCTGTCCTTAATTGCATATAAGCAGGGGTATGCAGCACACATATTTGGCCTCTATAATTACATTCTTAAGCTACTCTTTATATAAGGCTAAACCTGTTAATGCGGCAAGGAAAGCTACCCCTTCTATATTAAGAGGTAAGCCTTTTCTTATAGCCCTTTCTAGCTTCTTTAATCTAAATAGCTCCCTAGCTAGCTAAACTAGATAAATATAATAACTTAAATAAGCTAGGTTTATATAATTAATTAAGTTAATTAAAGTGTAATTAAAAATAGCTATTTTAATTAAGCTAAATAGGCTTCTTAATAAGAAGTTCTTTATAATAGCTATAGCTATTATATAAATCTTATAGTAATCTTTCCTCTTAGCCTAACCTAATACTAATTTAATTACATTAATAAGATTATAATTAGTTATGCAATAGCCCTAATTAGGCTTCAGGCTCTTGCATACAGGCATTATGTTGGTGGCTATGATTGATATCAGCAACTGTAATTAACAGGTACTTAGGTCGGGGAATGTACTTTGTGATGGGCATACCAGGCCTGGTATGTTGCAAGGGTCGATTGAAGAGTATGCAAGGTTTCCCTCTCTTTACCTATTGCGCTGGAATGGAAGCTGAGGGGTAATGGACCTACAGGCGGTATTTATACTGCTTGATTAAGGCAGCAATTGCGCTATAGAGGCAGATAAACCTTTTCTAATTTTAACTTCTATAATTCTAGCTTACTATAGGGGCCTTATTATTTAAGCCTTTAATTAAAAAGTTAAAAGCTTAATAGCCTTATAAAGGGCTAATAGTAATTTAAAAAA